>WWET01002682.1:123991-151576 GCA_011038615.1 Limnodynastes dumerilii | reverse complement strand
CCCTGCTGCCCCCCCCCCCCCGCCACCTGTGATCTGCACAGGGGGACTGGACCGCCGTGGAACCCGTTTCCTTGTGCCCACCCCTGCTGCAAAGAGCTGGCTGTGCTATGCACAGCCGCCCGCAGCTCTGATTACAAGACGCCAAGGTCACGCTGAACACCATCATCATTCATCAGCGCGCCATGGAGGAGAGAGCTGGAGCAAAAAGACGGCAAAGGTAAGATTATGGAAGAAGGTAGTTGGGGAATGTGGATTTAATGAACATGAATGGGGCAAACGTCAAGAGGGGCAATAATGTTAGCTGGACACATAAGGAGAGGCAATAAAGCTGGGTGGACACAATAATATCTTGGGTGTCATTGATAATGCTATCTTACCATTAAATACTATTGATAATCAGAAGGGGAGTTGAGGGAATTATGTTGACACTAAACTTTGAATGATGTTATAAAACACCCCAGCTATCAAGTAAGGGAACTATAATATTTTGAATATAAATTATAATAGGGTGGAGAGGTGGTTCTTAGGACATCATATTTTAATTTTCCTACTTTATCTATTTTCAAATTTTGCTTTTTTTTTAAAGGAAATTCTAATAAAATATTTTTTTATATTTCTATTTCTATTGTCCCATATGAATGTTCCTGTGTGCCCATTTGTAAGCACTACTTTTTTCTCTTTTGTAAAAAATTTTAAACTTAGTGCATTGGAGCACCAACCTCTTCTCTGATGATTTAAGAAGTACCTAATAACTTCTAATTGATTGAATATAAAAAGGAGCAATCATAAGATTTAGTTAGCTAGTGCGGGAAAATCTTTTTCCTGATTTATCTTATGGACACATAAAGAGGCGGCAATAAGACTGGCTGGACACAAAGAGGGCAAACATATTGCTTGGAAACAGGAGGGGCAATAAGGCTAGTTGGCCAAACAGGAGGGAACAATAAAGCTGGCTGGACACAGAAGGAGGGGTAATAAGGCTGGTTGGATACACAGAAGGAGGGGCAATAAGGCTGACTGAAAAGAATAAAAAAAGGGGCAAAAGGCTGACTGGACACAGAAGGAGGTGCAATAAGGCTGACTGAAAAGAGGGCAGAAAAACATAACTGTAGAGACACACACACAAGGAGGGGAATTGGATGGCTGTAGAGACACTCATGGAGAGGAGATTACATGGCTCTAGAGAGAGACACACACACACACACACGGAGGAGGATATTGGATGGCTGTAGAGAAACACAGAGTAGGAGGAGGTAGAAAGGCTGGATGGAGGCATATTTTACATGTGTAGATTTCTATGCTTTATTAGTTAATTCTGTGTATAGTTTTACTTTCAAAAATGTGCTTTAATTGAATGTAGCCCAGTAAAATGTTTTTTTTTCTATTCTATTTATTACATGGGTACATTGAGACTATTACTTTTATGTTATTAGGTTTTTCCTGTTCATATGAATAAAGTTGCTATTTTAATATACAAATATGAATAGAAATAGTCCAGTGCCGCTTTACTTAACAAATAACATTTATATGCAGACCACACTGCTAATGACAAACTAAAACTATTATTGTATGGCAATCACTAAAATTCAGTGTGTATTGTATGGCGGAAACTAGGTTGCAATGTGTATTGTATGGCGATATCTAGGGTGCCATGTGTATTGTATGGCAATAACTAGGAGGCAATGTGTATTGTATAGCTATAACTAGGATTCAATGTGTATTATATGGTGATAACTAGGATGCAATGTGTATTGTATGGTGATAACTAGGGTGCAATATGTATTGTATGGCGATAACTAGGGTGCAATGTGTATTTTATAGCGTTAATTTGGATGCAATATGTATTGTATGGTGATACTAGGGTGCAGTGTGTATGGTATGGCAATAGCTATGATATAGTCTGTATTGTATGGCGGTAACTAGGATGAAGTTGCTATTATCTTAAGTGGTCCTTATTGTATGGTGATCAGTAGTATGTTCTCTGCCTTGTATATATCTTAGTAGGATACTCACTGTAATTATATGGGTCACTGTAACTGAGAATTAATAGTATGACATGCTTTTCACACTGAGCTGTTGAGCAGTCTGTGAGTGTAACAGATGATACATAGTTTATTTGCAAGTATCGCTGATGCAGCCATCCTCCGGCCCTGACCCTTTGACCAAACCCATTGACTATTTGGTGGGCCTCCAACACAGTTTTCCCTGGTGGGCCCTTCATGCACCAGTCTGACTCTGCAAGCAACGCTTGTCATACAATTACAAGATAGGGAAAAAAATAAAAATTCCTCTTCCCCCTGTTTCCTTTATGTGTATCACCCAGGTGTGACATCATCATGCCCAACCGTAAAGTGAGGACTGTGGAGGAGCAAGAGCGGAGTGCGGCAAGACTCGGAGGACGCTGACGACAAATAGAGCAAGAAGACTGAGAGCCAACCTGAGGCAAGCCTCGAGAAGAGGCAAGAGTAGAACTGCAGAGCAAGACTAATCTCTGTGATTCACAGGATTAAGATAAAAAGAGAGCAGAAGATAGTAGAAAGCAGGGCAATAAAAGGTAAGTAAAGTAAGTAAAGACAGGGTCAACACCAGTTGGGGACACAGAATGAAGGGGCACAGTGTAATAATTATGGGGCATAGACACTATGAACCGGATTCTAACTTAAGAAGAAAGCTTCTTAACTGCGTAGAAATACGAACAGAAGCTCTGTTCGTATTTCTACGCACTTAAGCTTTCTTCTTAAGTGAGAATCCGGTCCTATGCTCTTAATTTTAGATCATAGGGCACCCCGTCTTAAGTGCCTCGGGCCCCCCAAAGCCTTAATCCGGCCCTGACAGAGCAACATGGGTGTTTTGATTCTATAATCTAGGAACAAGTCTAAATCGAATTTCCTGCCTGTTCAGCTATGTGCTGATTATTTTATTGTACAGCAAGTGGTTTAGATCAAAGATCCTTCCTGTTACACCTATGATATGTGAATGTTTTGCACTGCATTGTTAATTAGTGAACAGTTTAAATGGTTTCTAAGAGCTGGAGACCATGCTGTTTATGATATTTTATTGTATAAGAAGGACTCACCAAGCTTGTTTGACAACAAAAGTGTGCTTGAGAATGGAGTTGTTGAGAGTATTTTAGCCTGGTGTACAGGGCCGCCATCAAATGTTTTGGTGACCTGGGCACACGTCACATGGGTGGGGCCCAGCAGACCTGCTTTAACAGCTGGCCGGTGCGCAGGGAAAATCTTCCCTGCAAATTGGCCTGCTAATGACGGCGGGCCCCATCACCTCCGGGCCCAGGACAGTATTTCCGGCAGCCCTGCTGGTGTATTCTATTCTAGTAAGATCTTATTACTAGTACCACTGCTAGTGTTTAGCGGTCCTTCTATATGGTCTGCAACAAGCAATAAACCAACTTTCCGCTGAAGGAGCAATAATGTTCTATAGTTCAGTGGGAGAAGCCAGTAACAGTTGGTTACTGGTTGTAAGAGGGAATCCCTATGCCCAAGTTGTAGGAACTATTATGGGATAAATCATGATTGTTCATATGCTGTGGCAACTATTTCAACCTAACAGGACAACAGTAAGGAGTATTATAATCCAGTTACATCTAGTGGCCAGTACAGGGATCACCCTGTTACAACTTATGGCCAGCAGTTAAACCCAAATCCTGTTACAAAGTATATATTTACCTAAACAGAAATTAGTCTTTTTATTCAGGATATTAATAATATTTTATAAGTGTAACAAAAATAATGTATTTATTCAAACCTCTACCTAGCACATATGCAGTGTGATCACTAATATACGCATATGCTGAATGGCAGCTGAGCATGCAAAGAGGACATTATTTTCCTGTGCAAAATACTCATTCAGGCTGTTCCAGTGTTGGAAAAGACCAGAGCTAGATTTACTAAGCTTCAGAAAAGGAAAAGTGGAGATGTACCAACCAATAAGATTCAGACATATTTTTTTGAGTATTCAATAGGAAAATGAGAGCTAGAATCTGATTGGTTGCTATGGAAAACATCCCCACTTTTCCTTTTCTACAGCTTAGTAAATCTAGGTGTTTGTTCTTTTCCACTGTCTATGAGCCAGGCCTTATTAATTATAACCCATGGCTCCTTACTCTATACTAAGTTGTTGAATATATTGGTAACACCCAAAAATGCTCATTTTTGTTTTCTGTAACTAAAGCCACCAGTCATACAATTTGGACGTCATTAGTGGAATAATAATTTAAAATATGACTGGCTGCTTTGTTCATCCCCACCTGTTCTATATAGTTTCCTGTAAAATAGTATTCAGATTCCTGATTTAGCTCTAGATTATGATAGAACTACGTGTGTTTAAATAAAGAAACAACATTTGGAAAAGTGGCCTTGATGTCAGATGCAATATATGAGACATGTAAAAGTGATGTTCAAATTTATTTTTTAAACACAACACCATCTGTTCCTATACCATATCTTTTTCCCACTGCTGCATTCAAAAATAACCCTTTGGCAAAGGAACTCTTTCACACATTTAAGTAATTAATCATTCTTAGTGTATCATCACATACACAAAATACATAAATATACAGGTTATTAAAAGACAAACAAGACATCATGTGACGTTCATGCAATTAATACAGTATAAAAAAACAGCAAATCACATTTGTGTGGTAAAACTACTAAATAGCTACATTTCAGTTTATCTTAAAAATTACCATTAATAAACCATGCATGAGGTTTCCAAGGTTTCAGAGTTAAGAAAAAAAATATATACATTTTTAAAAATAAAATCACAGTTTGTTGTGACAAAACTTTTAGTGTCCTACTGATTATTTATTATTTATTAATTAACAGGTTTTTATATAGCGCCATCAGATACGTAGCGCTTTACAATTTTAACAATCATTATAACAAGACTGGGTGGTAACAGACAGACTGGGTGGGTAAGAGGGCCCTGCCACAGGCTTACACTCTAAAGGATATTAGGGAATGATACATAAGGGAAAGTGCTATAAAATGACACAACGGACCAGCCAGATTGCATGGTAAAAGTGCTCAGTGCTCTGTGTGATCCATTCACACATCAGTGTTAGTAACAGAAATAATGGTAATTTTAGTAAAGAATGAAAGAGAACAAGTTTGGTTTAATCATGAAGTGATGGTCATATAATAAAGTTGTTGTAAATAATAGTGTAGACAAAAGTTAAGTAGGTTGTGGAATTTGGTACGCTTGTCTGAAGAGGTGAGATTTGAGGGAGCGTTTGAAAGTTTGGAGAGTAGAGGATAGTCTTAGTGAGTTAGGAAGGTTATTCCAGAGAGTGGGTGCAGCCTGGGAGAAGTCCTGTAACCAGGAGTCAGAGCATTTGTTTAGTGTGGAGGAGAGCTGTATGTCCCGTGAGGATCGGAGAGTATGAGCTGGGATATATCTTGATATGAGTGAGGATATGTATGCAGGTGCAGTCATATTGATGGCCTTGTAGGTTAGCAAAAGGATCTTGTATTTGATTCTATACAATACAGGTAACCAATGTAGAGACTGACAGAGTGGAGAAGCTCTTGAAGAGCGTTTGGCAAGGAAAATCAGTCTAGCTGCTGCATGTAATATAGACTGGAGTGGGGTAATTCTATAATGTTGAAGTCTAATAAGGAAAGTGTTACAATAATCAATGTGGGAGATGATAAGTGCATGAATGAGAGTTTTTGCAGTGTCTTGAGTGAGATATTTGCGTATTCTGAAAATGTTTTTTAAGATATATGTAGCAGAATTTAGAGACAGATTGTATGTGGGGAACAAAGGACAGTTCAAAGTCAAGGGTAACACCTAAGCACCGAGCTTTAGGAGTAGGGATTATTTCAGTGTTGTCGACAAAGATAGAGAGGCCAGGTGGGTAGCTTTTATTCACAGGTGGAAATATTATTAGTTCAGTTTTAGATAGATTAAGTTTGAGATGACGGGAGGACATCCAAGAAGAAATGGCAGAGAGGCAATCAGTGACAGAGGCCAACACAGTAGGTGAGAGATCAGGGGTGGATAGGTAGATTTGCGTATCATCTGCATAGAGATGATACTGAAATTCAAATGACTTTATTAGCTCTCCAAGTGAAGTTGTATAAATAGAGAATAGCAATGGACCCAACACTGAGCCTTGTGGTACTCCAACACATAGAGGAAGAGCAGGGGATGTAGATCCAGAAAAGCGAACACTGAAAGAGCGATTAGATAAGTAGGATGTGAACCAGGAAAGAGCTGTGTCCCGAATACCCAGCGATTGTAACATTTGTATGAGAAGAGAGTGGTCAACGGTATCAAAAGCAGCAGAAAGATCCAGTAGTATAAGAGAGTAGTGTGCTTTAGATTTCGCACTGATTAAGTCATTAGAACGAAAGCCTGACTGAAGAGGATCCAGAAGATTGTGTGAGGAGAGGAAGCTAGAAAGGCCAGTGTAGGCAAGTATTTCAAGAAGCTTTGCAGGGCAAGGAAGTTGGGAAATAGGACGATAATTTGAGGGAGAGTCGGGGTCAGAGTTTTGTTTTTTCAGAATTGGGGTAATCAGTGCATGCTTAAATAAAGAGGGGAAGATACCAGTTGAGAGAGAGAGAGATTGCAGATTCTAATAAGGATAGGAATGAGCACAGAAGATAGACATCGACTGGCCTGTGAAGGTACAGGATCAAGAGGACAGATAGCAGAGTGGGAAGAGCAGAAAAGAGTAGATATTTCTTCTTCATTTGTGGATTGGAATGAGCACATGATGCCTAGATGTGGATGAAAGGGACTGAGTAGAATGTTAGCTGATGAGGAGGAGGAGGAGGTGGACGCCAATTCCAGTCTGATTTTGTCAATCTTGTCCTTAAAGTACAATGCAAGATCTTGAGCACTGATGGTAGTTGGTGGATTTTGCACAGGAGGGCTTAGTAGGGAGTTAAATGTGTGAAAAGGGCGTTATAGGTTAGAGGCCTGAGTAGAAAGGAGTTTTAAAGTAGGATTGTCTGGTATCTGTAGATCCTATAACTGTAGCTGCATGTCAACTCAATGCAAAGTATTACAGAAAGTTATTCCCACTCTTGGAAAAGAGTTTGGCCAGCTGGGTGGCTGACTTAACCAGGATTTGAGCTGCATGTCTGTTGGGGTAGGGGCAGGTGCACTACAACTGCACCATAGGTATCCCCCATGGTGGAAAGGTATCTTTAGATCCTATAAACCGTAGCCGCATGTCAACTCAATGCAAAGTATAACAAGAAGCCATTCCTGGTCTTTTGGAAAGGTTTTGCCAGCTGGTGACCTGTTGTTCCAAAGTATAACAGGAAGTCCTTCCCGGTCTTGGGAAAAAGAGTGTTCTTGTTGCAGCAAGTCATCAAGCAAGTCATCAGTTCAAATCCCAGCTAATCCAAGTAATCAGCTGCACAGCTGGCCAAACCTTTTCCCAAGACCAACAATCCAGCAATAGGTTGCATTGAGTCGCCATGCGACTACGGTTCATGGGACCTACTAATACCCCTACTCCATGGGGAGCTACCTATAGCACACCCACCCTTGTTGCAGCAGGTACCTGGTTCAAATCCCATCTTTGCAAGCCAACCAGCTGCCTTACTGGCTAAACCTTTTCCCCAGACCAAGAAGCTGGGAATAGGTTCCGCCTACTTCTTTGCATTGAGTTACCACACGACTATGGCACAGAGGCAGAGCACCTAGCCTTGGTGCAGCAGGGTACAGGTTTGAATCCTGGCCAAACCTTTTCCTAAGACCAACAAGCTGGGAATAGGTTCCTTCTACTACTTTGCATTGAGTCGCCGCATGAGTCCTATGTTTCATAGGACCCACAGAAGAAAATTCTTGGCACAAAGAATGATTTCTGGATATACATCTTTGTATTTCATTATAACATTCTTTATAATATCTGCACACTTGACTAGCAATTCCTTTTGATCTTTGATCAACATGTATTGTACCACCAAACCCACCTTAAGGTTAACTTGTTCTGCGGAATGCTTGACTAAATTTCTCTGCAGCTGTGATGGAGTCACAGTGTGTTAGAGTGACATTAGGATCCTCCTCTATATCCACATCTTAACACTGAAGTTGTAAAGATTCCTGATTAAGACTTGGCCAGCCTTTCTTCTTTTGCTGCTGCCTCATGACTGTTAGACCTGTTCTATGCAGCCACAAACCACTGGCCTTATTAGCCATTTTTGTTTTTTTATAGAGTGCATTTTTCAATTACATTGACAGTGATTTAAACATGTGAGATTACCCAGTATAGCAATTTAAATCAAAATCCAAGATGTAGTGGAAAAAAATCAAAATCCAAGATGTAGTGGAATTTTTTTTTACAAAAAATTTGTGATGTTCTGCCATAAAACAAACCCATATTCATGTATGGCCCATATTCAATGACTCCATTCCCCCACCTCGTTCTTTGCCATTTGGACCTCGAGGTCCTTGCAAGGGCAGCAAGACCCTTTGGACCTTGTTGGATGTTGCCCTATTTTTGCTGGTTTGTAAAGGGTCCCTCATAACAGTTCAATTTTCAAAGCCTAAAAAATGTAGGTTAACCACTGGATGTGGGGGTCATAGGAGTGTGCTGTCCCTTAAGGTCAACAGGTGGTATCTTAACATTTGAAAAGACAACATTTGTTTCACTCAATAAAATGGACACACCCTAATGATAAGTAAAAGTGTCCCAACCCAAACACTGCCCAAATGACTTTAGGAAAGTGGAAAGCATCAATATTATTACCTCGTGTTTGACCATTTGTCATGATTTTTAGAATGCTCTGACACCTTTTTTTAAAAAATTGTTGTGATTTTTTTAAATCACACAGGCAATGAAATATGGAAAACACAATAACTTCTTTATTACAGAATGTAATCTGCAATTGCCAATAACAGCATAAAAGTAGATAAATTACTAACAATTAGATTTATCTTTAAACATCAAGGAACCCCTCAGCATCACAGAAAATAATCAAAGGATAACCAAAATCCCATTCCAAGACTGTAATATTCACCTTATATAATAGTACTAGATGGATATGTTTACACCTAAATTATTCTGAGACACACCTATATACGTCCAGACCACATACAATTAGAAAGTGCTCTTACGACTTCATAAAGTTGTAATGCATCATGCCTATATGACCTTTGAAGGGACCACATGGAGATAACTGGATAGGTTGGCCACTAGCAAGTAACATTTGAAGTACAGCATAAAACGCCCAATCCCTTAAAGTCCATAAAGCTGTAATAAGTTACTATAATAAGAGTCCCATCTCTTATCTTGTTTGATAAGATGACACACTGTGACAAGATAAATTGGCCACACCCTACTGACACAAAGAAAGTGCCAAATCAAATAAGCCCCACCAACTCAAATCCTACATTTTATTAAAGGATGCTATTTGTTCGTTGTATGTTAAATTATACCCATAAGGTTAAAAAGTGACGAGACCAGACCCTTCAATGTGACCCATTCCATTAGGTACAATTTAATCCACTCCTGAGTTTCCAGCTGTCACTCGCCTGGTTTCAAAAAATAAAGTGATATTTAAAAAACTGTTTGCCTCCCAAAAAAAAGGTGGTGATCATAGCATCTGACAGTTTGAAACTAAGAAGCAGATTATTTTGTACCTGATGGAATGGGTCATGTTGAAGGGTATTTGAAAAAAAATTATTTTTTTTATGATTTTGTGTCCGACTCCAGCTTTATTTTAGCTTTGAGATGATGTTTAGGATGACCTGCCTCAGACTACAAGGTCAGATCAGAAATACTTTATTTAGTTAAATTTTTTATATTTATGGCTTTGTTTTTGTTCTTGGGGTGACCTGTCTCAGGCCAGAACAGGTCACATTCACTTTTCTTGCAACTTACTGATGTCTTTTTGATAGCACTTTTGACCCTCCCTTTTCTTTTGTTTAGGGATGACCTTTACGGCCCTACCTTTTTAATTTTTCCAGCAGGGTCTTTAGCTGTATTCTGTGAGCTGACAATGTAGTGATTCTTCATTGAGCTTCAAAGGAAGGAAAAACCTGTGGTCTCCCTGCCCACTTTATATACCTCGAGACTAGGTGTGGTCAGCTCACATGTCGTTTGGGTGTGTTCAGATTCTTCAGTCAAGATGTGCAAGGGTGGGGTCCCTTCGAAGGTCAATTGAAGCCTTAAAGCTTTATGAAGTGCCATGGGCATAGTCACATGTTGTTTGGGTGTGTCCAGGTCCTTCAAGTCAAGTTTTATTAGGGCATGTGGTTTCTTCAAAGGTAAAATAGTCTAGCTTTGAAGCCTTAAAGCTTTATTAACTCATGTTTGTGTGGCAAGAATGTGTGACAAGCAAGAATAAATAACTGCCAAATATAATAATGTCGTCTTAAATATGGACTTGTATCTAAAGCATAGTTGTGAATTTAAATAACCATTACAACTATATACTTTCCTATAATCCAGGTAAAACATTTAGTTTATGAACTCTTTGGCCCTTTGTCTTCTTTGTACTATTTTGTTTATGCTAGTATCCTGTTTTGAATAATAGAAACAACACTACAATGGTAAAATGAAAACAATTTTTTGTATTTATTTTTATGTATTGTTCTTCAGCATTATTGCCTCTGTTTGTTTTCCACTTCCACAAAATTAAGAACTGTGATCTTCAGTTTATATAAATTGTACCAATTACAGTATTCCTACTGAGCCAACCCAGCAATGGAATAAAGCTTACCCATGGGAAACACACCACCTGCAGCCACTTGTACTGCATGTACGATTATTATCTGGGAAGCTTTAATATGTTTTAAGAAGTTGTACATTGGGGTTATTTTTGGATTCATAGAGAGGGTCACTATTAGTGGTGGAGGTGGTTTTAGGTGATATTCCAAGAATGGGCTTGATCTAACTAAGGGGTCCACAGAGCACTGCTGATCCATATCTCAAACTGACACATAAGAGTTGAGAAATTAGATCCACAGATATAAGTAAAATTACTAGATCTATAGTTGAGGTAGATTACTGTTTAGGAGGGGATTAACGCCAATGATTGGTGGTTATATAGAAACAGAGAATATGTAAGCAGATAAGAGCCACTCTGCCCATTCTGTCTGTTCAGTTTTATTTAACCATAATAACCCTAAACCCCATTTAACCCTAAATATTTTTTAATATTTTTGATATATTTATATCTATCCCAAACATGATTAAATTGTTCCACTGTGTTAGCCTATACCACTATCTCTGTGGGAAAGCATGAATTTTTGGTGGTATATATTTTTCATACTAACTCACAATTATTTTTTGTTTGATAGCATGTTTTATTTGCAGCGGGTGGGTATTGCCATGGGCACCAGCTTCGCTATCTTGTACATGGCGGAGTTTGGGAATTTGTTAATCTGGAATGGTCCTTTCCAAGCGAATCTGGTGTTCTATGACTGGTACATAGCTGATTTATTTATTATTTGGGATGGTGATTTTGTTTCCACTTCACAATTTGTTTCTCACTTAAATTCAAATTTATTTAATCTTCAGTTTACTTCTACTGTACATTCTGATCATACAGATTGTGTGGACATCAACAGATTTTGATTACTGGTAATAGTATTGCGACTGAAAAACTGTTGTAAAAAGGTAGATACCAGTAACTACCTTCATTACGATAGAGGACACCAAGGGCCTGATCCAGAACAACGCACGCTTGCGAGCTAACGCTGATCGTAAGCATAAAATCAGCAAAAAAAATGTACCGCGCATGCGCCTAGTGACAACTTCCAGTAGTAACACATTGTTTTTCGTAGTGGCGATTCGGGCGCCCGTATACTTTGCGTTTTTACCAATGAAGGAGCATGTTTATAGTACGAAGTTCGTATAGACGCTGGAGTTAAGGAATATAGATGGGGGAGCCATTTAAATTGTACAGTATGGGCGTGCTAAGCATCGTTAATACTCAATGAACATACAGACGGCCATGGGAACAAACACAAAAGTTAGGGTAGGGTTTGCTGAGCGTATGGAAGCAAAACTAGGTACGAGCAAGGGGAGTGCCTATTGCGGTGCATCGGTGGTACGTTCGGCGATAACATACTACGCACACCAGCGTAGGTGTAGATCAGGCCCCAAAAGTCAAATGTGTCGCTTGCATCGAAATTGTACCCATTTTGAGGATTTTGAGCAACTAGCTGACCTTATGACTAATGACTTCAGAAAGAGAGGTTATCCTGATCCTCATATTTCTGAAGCTAGAAATCATGCAAGAGATCTAAATAGAGAACTGTTAATTTGTGAAGATCTATTTTTGGGTGATAAAACTGCTGAAATAACTACAAAGAGAATTAAGTTACAAAAGAAACTGAAGATATCAAAAATTAGGTTTTATTTAAAAGTAAATATAACAGTTGATCACAACAAATTAAGAAAATTATTCTATCAAATTTTGATCTGTTGAAATGTGAAAATGTCTTGAGATGTGTGTTGTCAGAGAAGCAAAAAGTGTTCTTCAGTAGAAATAAATCTGTGAAAGACATTTTAGCACCCAGCAATCTACTTAGTTTGCATATTTCTGATTCCAACAATACATGGCTACCGTGTAAGCCAAAAGGATGATTTAGATATAATAAATCAATATGTATCACTTGCAAATTTATAAACAATTCTAGTTCAGGGGTTTCCACTGCTAATGGAAACAGTTTTGCGTTACGCAGTTTTATTAATTGTGAAACTAGATTTGTTATTTATGTCCTTCAGTGTGCGTGTGGACTATAATATGTGGGAAGAACCACACACACACTAAAAGGAAAGATTTAGGGAGCACAGTCGCAACATCATTAAAGGATCCCTGGGTCATAATATATCTAAACTCTTCGTAGAATCATGCCAGTGCTCTATTGATTTTTTTTTACGAGTTTTAGGAGTGGAAATTATTGAACCCACCTTTGTTTCAGGAGGGGATCGTTTCAAAAGACTTTGTTTGAAAGAAACTGAATGGATTTTCAAACTTCAGACTTTATCACCTGATGGTGTAAATGAAGCCTTGGAATTTGTGGATTAATTAATCAGTGTTATTATATAAAAATTGAGTAATGTTGATGACCATACCTCTAAAATATTGTTTTTATTTATGTGTATGTATGTATATGTGCATTTATATGTATATGTATATACATGCTTATATATTTGTGTTTTTCCAACTAACCATATTTTCCTTGAATTTGGCTTAGATTTGTAATCCTAGCTGATGAAGAATTATGTATTATGTATATTATCTATTTTATTAGTGATTAGTTACATTTTGTAACATTCATATATTATCTCTTAAATGATGATCGTAATGAGTGGTATTAATTGTATTATTTTTTTATGGTCATCTTTTATTATTTTATATTTTTTAGTCTATTCTATATGCATCTATTGACGGAATCCCTTTAAATGAATTTGAACTTTTGTGATTAATTAGCCATCAGCTGTTATGAGGCTAATTGAGAACAGCTTGAGACGACAGTACATTACTGCTTGATAAAGTCTCTATTCCAGAGACGAAACGCGTCACCGGATTGCAGCAACATTTTACAGTTTATAGGGCTTCACTAGTCTCTATCCGCTACATTTCTGATAATATAGAGCTGTTTTCATCTATAAGCAGTGGGGATGCCCAACCTCCTATCCTAGCTCTCATTTGAACTATCTCACTTATCATCTCGGAGGTCTGGACACCCGGTAATTCATAGAAGCATCTTACCTCCATTTGGCTACTAAAGATGGCATCCACCGCTGATATTCGGTCATCTATATTACTGCTCTGTTACACCTTTTGGGCAGTAATTATTTCAAATTGGCAACATATTGTGTGGTCTCTTCAACTATTGCTACACACCTGACTTTTTGAGATCTAAGCGCCATTGCTACAAATACAGTTTGGTCATTCATCGTTCGGACCTTATTATCACATCTAAAAGGTTTCCTTGTGGGCTGTTTGCTTATTTATTTTTCGTTACTTAAGAGTGAAAGCAATTTAGGCTTGACAGAGATTAAACTATCTGGTTTTGGCAGCATGTGTCTGCTGGGAAGAGCCTCCTCCTCCCAATCAGTCTATAAAAGGGATCAGCACAAGGGGAATTTTCCAATGGATGCAGGACTGGTCTAGTGCCTATTGTATCCTTATTTGTATCCTTTATTGAGCCTTATTGTTTCTCACATTGTGTTCATACCTAGGCCCATTGCTTTCCCCGCTCCATTGCCTTTCCTTTAGTGCTTTCCCTGTCACCTGCGGCTCTTGCCATTCATCCAGGCCCTCATCCCCCATTAATTCTTTAGCACCCTGTGCCTTACCTCCCTGACCCTTTAATGATGACTCGCCACTGTAATGTGACCTCTCAGCCAGCCGCGAGCTCCCCAGTGCCTCCCTCTGGGCCAGAGATAGTGAGTCGCCCCGCTCGCCACAACATTCTGGTGCTGGCGCTTGGTACATCTGCTTACGCGCCCGCACCTGGATCCCAGACGCGTCGCCCAGCCGGTTTACCTGGGACCCTCGCCTCTGCCCCCTACAGTCCTGGCAGTAAAGTTATGTTACACCACAGGGGCCACAGACACACAATCCAGGCCCCCAGCACCAGCCAGAGTTCATCCAGTACCCGTTATTAACACCCATGCCTGGGTGAGGGGCCGCAAACATGATAGTCATGACAGATACCCTTCCCGCTGTACCCACTCCCCACCAGCTCATGGTAGCAGTGCACACAGATATCGGTGGTCCAGACACCATGGGAGTTACCACTCACACAGATCCCGCCAATGTTCCCGTTCACCACCACCGCTCTGGATAAGTCAGGCATTCCTCTAGGCGACACTCTCACGCCTTAGGGTATAGACATAGTGGCCAATAGTCTTGGCAATTGAGCTTTGGTCTGAGCACTTCAAGGATAGAACAGTCATATTTGTGTGTGACAACCTTGGAATCATTCAAACTGTTAACTAGCAAAGCACACACTCTCCCCCTGTGGTATGATTGCTTAGGCATCCGGTCCATTTGTTGACAATTGCCTGGCAGATGCTCTCTCGTGTTTAGTTTGGCCCCGTTTTCAACAACTGGCCTCGTACGCAGCAGTGACAGGTACCCGATTTCCCGCTTATCTCTGGCAGATCGCAACCCAGGACTCTTAGATTTGGCCATTCAATCCTTGGCCCTTGCTACTTTACGATCTTATAAAGCTGCCTGGGCAGGATGGACTTCATTTAAAGTTACAAACCTAGCTAGTACAGGCAGCGAGAGAGACTGCCTGCACAACTACATTTCTGGTTTGTATGCCCAAGGTAAGTTGAAGGCATAAATGTCCAGTTCGCTTGCAGGGCTGGCCTTTTACTGGCCTTTTACTTTAAATCACATGGATTACCAGACCTTACTAAAGATTTAGTAATTTCCCGGACACTTTGCGGGTGGGCCAGGTCGCAGCCACGACTGCCTGACGCAAGGCAACCCATCACTACCTCCATTTTAGCAAAAAATTATAGCTGTACTAACAACGATTGCTAACTCCCCTTATGAGTACCTCCTGTTCCAAACAGCTTTTGCAGTTGCCTTTGCAGGAGCTTTCAGAGTAAGCGAACTGGTGGCGGCATCAAAATCGGCCACATCATCAGGCTTGCTATTTTAGGTTGTTACCTGAATCCCTGTAGTGCAGGCTGCTTGTCAGCAAAACAGATCAGTGCGGGAAGGGGAAATGGGTCACTTTGCACAAAAACCCGGATAAGGATATTTGCCCTGTAGAATAGAGCGTGGGTTTCCAGATGGTTAGGCCAGATCTCTGCCCTGTTTGGTTGTCTCATGCTAACAGTGACCCACTAACCAAATTCCAATTCCGAGCTGTGTTTCAGAAATGCTTGTGCACCATTGGCCTGAAGGCGAACCCATTCCTTTCGGATTGGGCCTGCAAAATCAGCAGTAGCAGGGGGAGCTTCAGTCCAGGCCATCCAACATCTTGGACAGTGGAGCTCAGCGGCTTACAAAAACTACATCAGGCCGCACCTCACTGGACAGCTCAGATGATGTTTTCAGTCTTTGTTTCAGTTAGCATGTTCCCTCTCTGTGCCTTCTTTTTCTTTCTGTCCAACTCTGACCATGGATAAATCTGGACTAGCCGGACCGCTTGCTGCTTTGCAGGGGAGTGAAGTGAGTTTTCCTCCCAGCCCGGGGCAAGTAGTAGTTCCCCTTTATATAGAAAAAATCCCCATAGCACTGGGAGGTTTTTACCTTCACCCAAGGTCTTCAGTTCTGCTCCCCTAGGAATAACCCCAGTTAGGAACATTTGTGATTGGTCTTCTTTCCAACAGTTTATTGTGAAATTCTCATGGTATCATTATATTCTTTTACAGCGTGTACCCCTGGTAGAAAAAAAGTTTTAGTTTTTGGCCATTCCTTCGTTTACTGGGAAGCGAGACATCCCCCTTTCTGCTCAGTTATTTTCCCAGATAGCATTAATGTTAGATGGGTAGGATTTAGAGGCATGGTATGGTCGTCATTTTACTCACAGGTGGTGACTGAATTGTCGGAAAACGGTGTTCCAGAAGTTTTAGTGATACATCTGGGAGGTAATGATATTGGCCATTCCCCCCTACTTGAGTTAATTAGGAGAATTTTCTACAACCTCCTTCAGCTATACGAACGTTGGCCAGGGCTACTTATACTTTGGTCAGACATAATTACCCGACGTGTGTGGCGCTTTTCCACTGATGGCCGTGCAATGGATATTATCAAGCGTAGGGTTAATCGGGCTGTCAAGGTACTGCTCCTAAAGCATGGCGGTCGCCCCATCCCACACCCTGAGATTAAACATGACAAGGTCCACTTGTTTAAGCCAGATGGGGTCAATTTGTCGACAGAAGGGATGGATTTCTTTATAAGGGATATTGGTAGTACTTTAGTTTGATGGCGGCTGCACCGGAACCGGAACAGGAGCTCCGGTCGGTGGCGTGGGCATTAGCAAGCGTAAATGGTTAGTAGTTTGTGTTGTTTAGTTTAGCGGTTCCTGAGGGTGGGCAGTCTTAGCCTTTGTCCAGTTACTATGTGGGTGGAGCACTAAGGTTTGGAAGAAGCTGTTATTTTATTGTGTGAATTTCTGCTTGCTATTTGCTGTTTTGCCCAAGCTTATAATTGCTATAATCTAATATTTTCCTAATTAACAAATAATAATATCCCCTTTATCCCAACTAAATAAATAGCCTTATTATTAATTCATACCTTAATTCTGTGTGGTCTTAATTTATTTCTAGGTTTGAAGGTTATAGGGTGCCCTTGAACGCGGCACATAAACCATGGGTAGTTTAATGCCCTTCAGAGCGCATTACATATTGCTTGTGCTTTTTTCCATTTATTTATGATATGAGCCCTTTGTATATATATATATATATCTTGATGCTTATTTTAATCCATATTTTACTATTTAAAAGTGTTTTTCAATAAATTGAGTTTTATTGCCACTCATTTGTTCACATTATTACTGAGGGTGTAGGTTCAAGCATGGCCCTTTTTGTTTTATTTGTGTGTCTTTTTTTGGGTTACACCATCCAATTGTGTGCCAGCGATTATCTCTTCCTTTGTTAATAGTGTGGGTTTTTTCTTTTATTTATTTATGGATATTCTCTGCCGTTCTTTTGGACTAGTGCTCAGCGTTCAGTCAGTCACCCCGAGTAGTGCAAAAAAAACTAATAAGCATGTGGGTGTCTGGGCTGAGATGCAGGTGGGCCAAGCAGCTCGGTGACCACTAGACCACCAGGCAATTGATGCCGGCCCTCTCCCCCTGAACCGCCAGGTAAGGTGGCCATGCCCACTAGACCACCAGGGAGTTGTGCCCACAGACTGGGCAAGGAAGGGAGAAGGAGCCTAGGTGCAGATAAAGGTGGCCACACCCACTAGACCACCAGGGAGACGGAGTTATACATTGGTAGAGCAGTGGTGGTGTGGTACACACCCCACTGACTCACTAGGGCAAGGCTACATTTAAGCTTGATTCCTTCCCAGTCCACTCCACTCCCCCCCCCCATCCCCTTTCCTATCCACCTCTGAGCTTCATTAAGCCCTGCCCTAAAAGGGAGGAGTTGCTTGCACAAAGATAGCTCTTGGACACATACAGTACCTTGAACCCCGGCTGGAGTTGGAGTTGCAGGTGGGTAGAGACAGCACCGTGTATACTTGGAGATAGGGAAACATTCTAGGTGGTGTGTGGCGGAGTAAAGATTTAGGGTCTTATTTTACTATTTGGTTGTTGTTAGGATAAGCACTTAAAGTACGTTTAAGTTCTGTGTAGTTAACAGTATCAGGGGTAGCCCCTGTGGTTACAGCATTAGGCCGGGTTTGTGTGTTAGGTCAGGTTCACTCTGTCTTCCCCACAGGCTTAACCCTATGCAGGAGGAAGAAAAAAGAGATGGTTCACTTTTCGACGGTAAGTAACCATGGTGAATTTAGGGAGGTAGGGCAAACGGTGGATAGCGTAGACTCCAGTACTCTAGAAGTGATTAAGTGGGAGTCTATACCAGCCATACACTGATGGCCAGAGTAAAACCAAGTAAACCTCCAGGCAGAGAGTGAAGTCAAGCACTTCCTCTCAGTGAGGCACTTGGACATTCCCCTTAGGCCCCATCTGAACAGTGTATGCTCTGCGTTCATTGTTTTCTCTTTGCAGCTAGCAGCGGGTTCCTTTTTTCCTCGCTACATTGGAGAGAAAGTCTGACTATACCATCAAACCAGAGAGCGTTTCAGACACCAACCGTGAGTAAACTTTTGATTTACATTGTTAAGCAGTGTTACACTGACAATAAGTCAAACTTATTCTGTTCAAATTATTGACACTGTTTGTATTACCATTGACAAAAAATTAATATTGTGAGACATCCAGAACTAATAACGCCAGCTAACTTATGAAAGCTGCATATATATATCTGACTGAGAGAGCTTTCTGCCCATGAGTGCGTCAGGTGTTATGCATCAGAACTCTGAACGTTCACAGTTCTGTACACTAGGTCATGTCAGTCCTCCTTACGGTCAAGTTTATGTATTGTTAGTGGGTGGGGGGGGGCATTTAAATTGCATAGTATTGGCAGAGTTAGGCACATCCGTATGTCCACTTAGAGTTTTATGTGGAAAAGTTAAGGCAAGATTATGGACATGTAAGTCAACTAAATTCCGTCCGTGAGAGGGGAGTGCCAGTGGGAGTGCACTAGCCTCTTGTGTGTGGACTTTAGCAGCTCTGTGTTGAAATTATAGACAACTGTCTATTGTCTTCAAGCATAATCAGTTTATGTGTATTTGCTCTTTGGTTTTTACATTAACAACAGAAGGTTCCTTAGATGCTAACCTATGCTAATTATATCTACTCACTTCAAGCTTTAATTTTTAAGATATAGTTTTAATATACTATTAAATTGGCATACAATGTTATGATATCTGATGTGGACAAACGCCGCATACCAATGAGCTGTGCTATTGCACTGATACTTCCAAAAGTACAAAAAATAAATAAAACAAAAACTGGGTGGAATTTACTGCATCTTAGTTTAAAACAATAGACTTTTCTGCTCACAATAAAAGCTTCTGAAATGCAGTTGTTGCGAGTGGCGCTTGGTAGTCATGGTAACATGACAACAACCAGCTTATACAGTATGCATTTCATATATGGGTGACACGTATTTGCCATAACATATTCTGATGAGATACCAAAAAGAGAATATATATCGAAACAGTACAGAAGATACATTTGTTCAGGGTGGTAGAAAAATAAGTAAATAAATAGAGACACATAAAAGCTTGATTAAATATTTCATTATTTCAATGCCTTAAAGATCCTTAATGTAAATATCAAACAGTTACCATAAAAGACATACAAAATAACATACAAATATGACCGAGAGGTTAAGACATGATGTAATTCTTTAGTAACCTTAGTCGCTCTGAGCGGTATTTGGTAGCTACAGCAATTTCACAAACCAACATATACTATACTTCATACAGCTTACATTCTATATCTCAGTGGCGCAGATCTACCGTAATATATTGTGATATAGCACAGAGAATCCAAGGAGGAATCGCAATACTTATTGAAGGTTTAAGGGATACAATTTGTATAAGATGACACATCTGAGAAAATGGGAACATACAGGACTTCATCAAACATTTCATTACTTAGATACCTTTAAAGATCCTCAATATGAATGCTAATAATTATATAAAAATCTACAAGTGGCTGAATGACCAGCTTTAATTTGGTTAAAATGTGAAAATAAAATACAGTGCTTGATTCTAATGACATCTGATATAAAAATAATAATAATAATCCTAAACGACATTGAAGTGCAATAATGAAAAACAAAATTACAAAATTACATTAAGAGGTGCTTGACTGCTCTAACTTTACAAAGCAGAGTGAATGCTAAATGATATTTGGTGTAACCAGGGATGGGAACTAAGGTTCCTATGTGAATATTCATAATAGACATAAATGGACAATACTAAAATGAAGTGTGTGCAATTAGTATGGGAATATGAAAATTAAAAAAAAAAAAAAAAAAAAAAGTCCAGAAACTCATATGTGTTGAATGGCTATAATTACTAATTGTCTTTCTGTTATGTTGGGATGTTGATGAGATGATTGGTGCAAATGTCTGAATCAATCAGTTTACTTTTTTTTATATATTATAAATAAGATGTAGACAAAGTGAAGATTAAACAAATTTCAACTCCTACATGATTTAAACCTTAATGAATTAGTTGCAGTTCTCCAAAAGCAACATAAATGAATATTATATTACATTACACTTTATTGTGATACAAAGTCAAGTTAACGATTATTGTGTGAACTTTATGAACTAAAATAAATTTATCACAGCAAATAAAAATTTAGGTATAAATTATTGCGACCTCCACCGCTGGAACCTTCCCTCCTCAGGGAATCACCACTTCCCTATACACTTTTCATCAGAAAAAGCAAAGAAATCGAAACAAGGGGGGTGGGGGGAAGGAATCCGCGTGGGATAACGGAGTAAGTACTTTACAGAAGATTCTTTAACAGTACTTTATCGTAGTCCTTATAATGTCTCTGCTTCTCTGTTTCTCTGTTTCTTATGTTAAGTCTTCAGACCCTCAAAATAAACAGAGAAAAGGCCTTCTTTGTGTAATACTTTCAGGTAAGTTGAAGGAAAAGGGGGGAGTATCTCCCTACTCACATTCCACTCCTCTTGTTCTCATGCAGAATATGTCAGCTTGCACTGCTTTCAAAGGTGTATCCGACCGCAGTGTTCCTTCCCTCGATCGGGCGTTCAGATCCACCAGGCCAGAAAGAGAAAAAGAGAAACGATCTAAGGCAATGCACCTATACACAACACAATAATACTTACATGCATGCACCTATACACAACACAATAATACTTACATGCATGCACCTATACACAACACAATAATACTTACATGCATGCACCTATACACAACACAATAATACTTACATGCATGCACCTATACACAACACAATAATACTTACATGCATGCACCTATACACAACACAATAATACTTACATGCACTCACCTATACACAACACAATAATACTTACATGCATGCACCTATACACAACACAATAATACTTACATGCATGCACCTATACACAACACAATAATACTTACATGCATGCACCTATACACAACACAATAATACTTACATGCATGCACCTATACACAACACAATAATACTTACATGCATGCACCTATACACAACACAATAATACTTACATGCATGCACCTATACACAACACAATAATACTTACATGCATGCACCTATACACAACACAATAATACTTACATGCATGCACCTATACACAACACAATAATACTTACATGCACTCACCTATACACAACACAATAATACTTACATGCATGCACCTATACACAACACAATAATACTTACATGCATGCACCTATACACAACACAATAATACTTACATGCATGCACCTATACACAACACAATAATACTTACATGCATGCACCTATACACAACACAATAATACTTACATGCATGCACCTATACACAACACAATAATACTTACATGCATGCACCTATACACAACACAATAATACTTACATGCATGCACCTATACACAACACAATAATACTTACATGCATGCACCTATACACAACACAATAATACTTACATGCACTCACCTATACACAACACAATAATACTTACATGCATGCACCTATACACAACACAATAATACTTACATGCATGCACCTATACACAACACAATAATACTTACATGCATGCACCTATACACAACACAATAATACTTACATGCATGCACCTATACACAACACAATAATACTTACATGCATGCACCTATACACAACACAATAATACTTACATGCATGCACCTATACACAACACAATAATACTTACATGCATGCACCTATACACAACACAATAATACTTACATGCATGCACCTATACACAACACAATAATACTTACATGCACTCACCTATACACAACACAATAATACTTACATGCATGCACCTATACACAACACAATAATACTTACATGCATGCACCTATACACAACACAATAATACTTACATGCATGCACCTATACACAACACAATAATACTTACATGCATGCACCTATACACAACACAATAATACTTACATGCATGCACCTATACACAACACAATAATACTTACATGCATGCACCTATACACAACACAATAATACTTACATGCATGCACCTATACACAACACAATAATACTTACATGCATGCACCTATACACAACACAATAATACTTACATGCACTCACCTATACACAACACAATAATACTTACATGCATGCACCTATACACAACACAATAATACTTACATGCATGCACCTATACACAACACAATAATACTTACATGCATGCACCTATACACAACACAATAATACTTACATGCATGCACCTATACACAACACAATAATACTTACATGCATGCACCTATACACAACACAATAATACTTACATGCATGCACCTATACACAACACAATAATACTTACATGCATGCACCTATACACAACACAATAATACTTACATGCATGCACCTATACACAACACAATAATACTTACATGCACTCACCTATACACAACACAATAATACTTACATGCATGCACCTATACACAACACAATAATACTTACATGCATGCACCTATACACAACACAATAATACTTACATGCATGCACCTATACACAACACAATAATACTTACATGCATGCACCTATACACAACACAATAATACTTACATGCATGCACCTATACACAACACAATAATACTTACATGCATGCACCTATACACAACACAATAATACTTACATGCATGCACCTATACACAACACAATAATACTTACATGCATGCACCTATACACAACACAATAATACTTACATGCACTCACCTATACACAACACAATAATACTTACATGCATGCACCTATACACAACACAATAATACTTACATGCATGCACCTATACACAACACAATAATACTTACATGCATGCACCTATACACAACACAATAATACTTACATGCATGCACCTATACACAACACAATAATACTTACATGCATGCACCTATACACAACACAATAATACTTACATGCATGCACCTATACACAACACAATAATACTTACATGCATGCACCTATACACAACACAATAATACTTACATGCATGCACCTATACACAACACAATAATACTTACATGCACTCACCTATACACAACACAATAATACTTACATGCATGCACCTATACACAACACAATAATACTTACATGCATGCACCTATACACAACACAATAATACTTACATGCATGCACCTATACACAACACAATAATACTTACATGCATGCACCTATACACAACACAATAATACTTACATGCATGCACCTATACACAACACAATAATACTTACATGCATGCACCTATACACAACACAATAATACTTACATGCATGCACCTATACACAACACAATAATACTTACATGCATGCACCTATACACAACACAATAATACTTACATGCACTCACCTATACACAACACAATAATACTTACATGCATGCACCTATACACAACACAATAATACTTACATGCATGCACCTATACACAACACAATAATACTTACATGCATGCACCTATACACAACACAATAATACTTACATGCATGCACCTATACACAACACAATAATACTTACATGCATGCACCTATACACAACACAATAATACTTACATGCATGCACCTATACACAACACAATAATACTTACATGCATGCACCTATACACAACACAATAATACTTACATGCATGCACCTATACACAACACAATAATACTTACATGCACTCACCTATACACAACACAATAATACTTACATGCATGCACCTATACACAACACAATAATACTTACATGCATGCACCTATACACAACACAATAATACTTACATGCATGCACCTATACACAACACAATAATACTTACATGCATGCACCTATACACAACACAATAATACTTACATGCATGCACCTATACACAACACAATAATACTTACATGCATGCACCTATACACAACACAATAATACTTACATGCATGCACCTATACACAACACAATAATACTTACATGCATGCACCTATACACAACACAATAATACTTACATGCACTCACCTATACACAACACAATAATACTTACATGCATGCACCTATACACAACACAATAATACTTACATGCATGCACCTATACACAACACAATAATACTTACATGCATGCACCTATACACAACACAATAATACTTACATGCATGCACCTATACACAACACAATAATACTTACATGCATGCACCTATACACAACACAATAATACTTACATGCATGCACCTATACACAACACAATAATACTTACATGCATGCACCTATACACAACACAATAATACTTACATGCATGCACCTATACACAACACAATAATACTTACATGCACTCACCTATACACAACACAATAATACTTACATGCATGCACCTATACACAACACAATAATACTTACATGCATGCACCTATACACAACACAATAATACTTACATGCATGCACCTATACACAACACAATAATACTTACATGCATGCACCTATACACAACACAATAATACTTACATGCATGCACCTATACACAACACAATAATACTTACATGCATGCACCTATACACAACACAATAATACTTACATGCATGCACCTATACACAACACAATAATACTTACATGCATGCACCTATACACAACACAATAATACTTACATGCACTCACCTATACACAACACAATAATACTTACATGCATGCACCTATACACAACACAATAATACTTACATGCATGCACCTATACACAACACAATAATACTTACATGCATGCACCTATACACAACACAATAATACTTACATGCATGCACCTATACACAACACAATAATACTTACATGCATGCACCTATACACAACACAATAATACTTACATGCATGCACCTATACACAACACAATAATACTTACATGCATGCACCTATACACAACACAATAATACTTACATGCATGCACCTATACACAACACAATAATACTTACATGCACTCACCTATACACAACACAATAATACTTACATGCATGCACCTATACACAACACAATAATACTTACATGCATGCACCTATACACAACACAATAATACTTACATGCATGCACCTATACACAACACAATAATACTTACATGCATGCACCTATACACAACACAATAATACTTACATGCATGCACCTATACACAACACAATAATACTTACATGCATGCACCTATACACAACACAATAATACTTACATGCATGCACCTATACACAACACAATAATACTTACATGCATGCACCTATACACAACACAATAATACTTACATGCACTCACCTATACACAACACAATAATACTTACATGCATGCACCTATACACAACACAATAATACTTACATGCATGCACCTATACACAACACAATAATACTTACATGCATGCACCTATACACAACACAATAATACTTACATGCATGCACCTATACACAACACAATAATACTTACATGCATGCACCTATACACAACACAATAATACTTACATGCATGCACCTATACACAACACAATAATACTTACATGCATGCACCTATACACAACACAATAATACTTACATGCATGCACCTATACACAACACAATAATACTTACATGCACTCACCTATACACAACACAATAATACTTACATGCATGCACCTATACACAACACAATAATACTTACATGCATGCACCTATACACATATACAACATAAATATAAAATGTATATGGACAAAAAAAGAAAAGGTTATGAGCAATTCTACATGCCTTACTGGAGAGGATTAAGACTGTGAGTATATGTCTTACCTATATATACTGCTGTGATTGACGGTATTCACCTAGGCCTGCTCCCCGTCTCTTTTCTTTCTGAGAACCTTCGATGGGAATAGACGGCGAAAAGTCTGGGGAGAAAAATTCACCGGCATTACTCTGAGAGAATTACTAAGAGAGGAACGAAAGAGTGAGTGCATACTTACCCAAAAAAGCTATTTGGTGCCTTAAGGTGCTGCCTTAGATCGTTTCTCTTTCTGGCCTGGTGGATCTGAACGCCCGATCGAGGGAAGGAACACTGCGGTCGGACACACCTTTGAAAGCAGTGCAAGCTGACATATTCTGCATGAGAACAAGAGGAGTGGGAGTAGAGTAGGGAGATACTCCCCCCTTTTCCTTCAACTTACCTGAAAGTATTACACAAAGAAGGCCTTTTCTCTGTTTATTTTAAGGGTCTGAAGACTTAACATAAGAAACAGAGAAACAGAGAAGCAGAGACATGGACTATGATGATCGAGGGAAGGAACACTGCGGTCGGATACACCTTTGAAAGCAGTGCAAGCTGACATATTCTGCATGAGAACAAGAGGAGTGGAATGTGAGTAGGGAGATACTCCCCCCTTTTCCTTCAACTTACCTGAAAGTATTACACAAAGAAGGCCTTTTCTCTGTTTATTTTGAGGGTCTGAAGACTTAACATAAGAAACAGAGAAACAGAGAAGCAGAGACATTATAAGGACTACGATAAAGTACTGTTAAAGAATCTTCTGTAAAGTACTTACTCCGTTATCCCACGTGGATTCCTTCCCCCCACCCCCCCTGTTTCGATTTAAAATAAATTTATGTAAATTGTAAAAGAAAATGAAAATTATGCTTCGTTTGATTCTAAATTTTGACTGAAGGTTATAATTTACCAAAATCTAAATCAATTTTAAAAACAAAAGAAAAAATTGTTCCTTTAATTTAACCACCAATGACCATGTTGATTGGTGTAAGGTTTAAACATTTTCATTTAAGGGGAAAGGAATTCCCTATTATTCCCGTAAATAAGAAGAAATCTTCAAAAAATGCTGACAGGTTAACTGATCATTACTTTCCTCAAGGTGAGAGCTACAACAGAGCAGAAGATAGAGCTGGGACTGAGCGAAGGAAAAAGCTGTAAGTACAGAGAGGAGGAAA
>WWET01002682.1:85003-99703 GCA_011038615.1 Limnodynastes dumerilii | reverse complement strand
ATATATAGTTTTTAAAACAGACTTGATATGGCATTAACAGTATCAAGTAGAGGAATGGATTTATAGCAAGCAGTTGTCTTTAGAACTTATTTTAAATAGCTAAATGTGTTTATTGTGTTATATTTATTCATAGATTGCAGTAAGATGCAAGCTCTATGAGTGATCTCAATTACCATTTGAGTATGGACTTGCCATTTGCAATATATTTTCCTGTAGTGATTTACTCAAAATACTCAAAATGAAATAGAGTAGATTTTTTTCCCATCTATATTAAATATACAAAAAGCCATTACAGTGATATTTCTTAATAAGAAACTTGGCACCAAGGAAACATCCTACCATTTCAAACTCAAGTTATTAGCTTAAGAATTCATATGAGTGTTTGATAGTGATTGCTTTCTGAATTAAAATGCTTCCCAGCACTGTATTTAACCATATATTTTAAAATATTGCTGCACTGTTAAATTTTAGATGGATTATACAAATCCATAGATTAATTTCATTTATTTCAGGTATTTAATTTGCAAAAATCTTATCAGTTGTTATTACAAATAGTTTTGTCAAGTTTATATTATTGTATGTGACATATCAGTAAATATTCAGGTTTGATTCACAGAGTGTAAAGTTGTAAAGTCAAAGTTAGCTTAAAACTTTAGGTATCCTGTAGGGGTGTCTTTAGTTTCAGCTCAACTTGATTAGCATAAGGAAACTGGCACGCTTTGCACGTATTCCTATTCTCTGTGGTGAATTAAATAAGCTATGAATACTGGACACCTTTGATTTTAATCTGCAATTTGCAGTTGAGCTAGCAATCATAACCTCTCTATAGTTTAAATTCGCCTTCCCTAGCAGTTCAACATGGGATTGCTGAGGTAAAGATATTTTTCAATTCTGAATTGGTAAATCTGAAATCATTGGTAAGACCTCATCTAGAATACAGAGTTCACTTCTGGGTATAAAAAAAGACATTTTGGAACTAGAAAGGGTTCAGAGAAGGGCGACAAAATTGATAAAGAGTATGGAGTCATTGAGCTATGAGGAACGGTTAGCCAGTTTAGGCATGTTTACTTTAGAAAAGAGGCGTCTAAGAGGAGATATGATTACTATAGACAAATACATCATGGGTCACTACAGAGAACTTTGATGGGAACTTTTTACCCCAAGGACTGTGCACAGAACACGGGGGCATCCACTAAGGTTAGAGGAGAGGAAGTTTCACAACAGAAAAGGAAAGGGTTCTTTACAGTAAGGGCAGTCAGGATGTGGAATTCACTGCCAGGGAAGGTTGTGATGGCAGATTCAATTGATCTGTTTAAGAAAGGCTTAGATAAATTTTTAGCAGAAAAGGGCATCCAGGGTTACCAGGAACGCTAATTTCAGTGAAGGACAGTAGTAGAGCCAGGGAGAAATGGGACTGTGATCTTGGGTCAGCAGGGATTCTTTTCAGATTGCAGCAGATTGGAGGTTTCTTTATCAGGATTCATTTAAATTATAAGGATAGGGATTGCAGAAGATCCATAATAGGTTCAACTTGATGGACTGGTGTCTTTTTCAACTTCATCAACTATGTTAGTATGTATGTAATTAATTATTGTTATTAGTAGTAGTAGTATTATTATTTTCCTTTATTCATAAGCCACCAAACAGTTTCCACAATGCTGTACAAAAAAGTTCACTTCACAAAATGCATACAGAAGTTAGAGTCATCTGTTGTAAGTTAAAGTAGTTTAGATTTCAGTTAGGGAAGCACACAACCAGTTCTGATTCTAGAGGCGGGTGCAAGGGCGTTTTAAGAAGTGAGGGGACCCTTGTGCAGGATATGTGCATGGGCCCCCCTCTCCTCCTCTTACCTGAGACAGGACTGTCCCAATTCACAGACCTCAAAAAGGACAGGGCCTAACTGCGCTGTAAGCCCGCCCCTTTTTCGGCCCTGCAAATAGGGCCGCCATCAGGGGGGACAACCAGGCATAGTGTCCCGGGCCCGGACAGAGAGGGGGGCCCGGGATAGCCCCTGGCCTCCTCTCTGTCCTGCCAAGGATACTAGTAGAAAATCGCTGCATTTTCATATTTCCTGGCAGAGGTCTGAATGCCCCGCATGTCTGAATACCTGGGTGCGGAGTCTTTATCATCAGGTGGTGTTCACCATTGCCTCTGATGGTGGGGTTGGAATCGACTGCTCCCCAACGACAGGTCGCGATCCCTTGAACCAGACTTGTAATAGAAGGAAAAGTACGTAAAGAGGGACAAAAGTGCAGAACGAGCAGGCAGCGGGAACAGACTAGCCAGAAGGGATTGACTAGTGAAGAATTACAAGGAGCACGTAAACAAGAAAACGGACCAAGGGGGAAGATACGAGACAGACAGGACTAACAAGACTCACTGGGACACGCACTCACACAAGGAAACAGCGGTACCCCCGAAGGGGTAACAAATACAGGCACATGGTAGAGAGCTAGGGTTACACACTAGGAATAAACACCAAAGAGAGAGAGAAGAGTGGGAACTGATACACAAGGGGTTAACGGCAAGGAACAAGGCAAGGCTGGAGGGGCACTCAAGAAAGCAGAGACAGAGCAAAAGGACCAAGGAGCAAGGAGCTGAGAACAAGGGGCAAAGAGCAAAGGCAAAGGGGCAAGAGATCAGAATCAAGGGCAAGAGAGAAAGAGCACAAGGCAGAAAAACTGGAGATGCAAAGGACGTTATAACCAGCACTGAGGGAAGGCAGTGCTGGCTATTTACAGAGGAACTGGCCAATCAGAGCTGAAGGATTGGACCAGCCCCCTGTAATGATAGGTGGCTGATCCCAGCGGGGAATCAGCCACAGAATAAATGCAGCTGGCCAGAGAGCTGGGCAGGATGCAGAGAAAGCGTCCTGGCTGCCTAGCAGCCAGGACAGATGACAAGAGCAGCCTATGGACATCACTACAGCGGGTGCGAGGAGGGAGTAGGCGTCCTGGTTGCCTGGCAACCAAGACGCGTACTGCTGCCATCAATGAAGCATGGATCCCAGTGCTAGGAGAGCACCGGGATCACAGAGCGCGAGCCACCGTGTCAGTACAGCGGCTCGTGACACCCCTCACATGAGCAATGACAACAGGCCAGCACCGATCCTCCCTCCCTCATCATTTCCCTCATGGAGCTGATAGCCCAGTGCAGATCCCTTTCCTTAATTTTCTCACTGTGCAAGAAAGCCCAGCAGAGATTCTCCCTCCCCTTCTGTCCGTCACATGCTGGCAGCCCAGCGAAGATTTCCCTCCCCTTCGCATCACTCACATTCCTCTGAAAATTGGGAATGGGTTAAGCTTTATATGTTTTTTTGTTTTTTTTTACTGTTTCCTATATGTGTGTGTACTGTTTTGTGTGTGTGTATATGAGAGAGATATATCTATATATGAGGCAGTTATAGAAATAAATTAAACTCTTGTTCATTTCTCTTATAAGAGTGGGACCCCATCATGGAACAAAATAAAGAATCCAGGGATCTTTAATGACATAACATAAGAGACTTTTTAATATTGTTTGGACAGAATTTTAAGTGTTTTTTCTTAAAGAAATCTAATTATCAATCTTAGGCAACACTTTTACGTTCTGATAGCATGTTACTTAGTATTTCTTTTAGGATGCAGTCTGCATTGTTTGGCATTGAGTTTGGTGTAAGAATTATATAGTGGTGAGTAGGACATTGGGGTCCATTTACTATGATAAGCGCATTGAGCGCTAATCATGAAAGCAGCGAGCCTTGCAACATATTTACTAATACTTACCCCTCTGGCGAGGTCCCACGATGATCTGTGGGACTTTCGCTGACATTGTTTGCCATCGCTTGGAGCTGAAGTACCCACACATGCACAATAACTCTCTTTTGGGACTTTAAAAATGTAAAGTTCCAAAAGGCAAACAACACTTTGCAAGCGTGGGACTCTGAGGCAGACACAACGCCGGGACAGGCAAGTTTTAACTATTTATTTTTCCTTTTTTAACTTTTTTATTTTTAATTTAAAACAGTTTTTATTATTTAATTAATAAAAAATATAACAAATATTGTAAATATTCATTATTCACTGGTCTTCACTATTCAGACATATTATTTTTTTTAGGATTCACACTTTAATTTTGTATTCCAGCGGTCTCCCCATATATACCCCCCTTTTTCTCCCCCTCAGATGGCATAATTTAATGTGTCGGCGTGGATTGCTAAATCCTGGGGGCCAGGGACCCTGCATATTTTGTCAGTCCCGGGCCCCACAACTTCTGAGCACAGTATGATCATATTGAATGTATGTCGTTGTTGTTTTTTTGTTTTGTTTTTGTATATTTATTTCAACCTAATAATTTTTCTTAAGTTACTTGTTGATTTTTATAAGAGTTTTTTACCTTTCAAATTGTAATGTTATAATATGTTTTAAAAAAAGAAACATATGTTCAACAGAATCAAACCTTCATACAATGATGTATGTCTGTGTAGACTAACATTTCCAAGGGAACATAAGGCTGCGAGTGTTGCAGTGCACAGAGCACACAGTGTAGCTCTAAATGGAGTGGGGTTGCAACATGAATGAGAACTATAGTTTATAAAAGTATTTCAACTCTATTTTGCTTAACTCTATTTGCACATAAGCCAGCGAGTGTGTCAGCCCACAGTGTAGCTCCAAATGGACATTGTTTTGCACCATGAATAAGGCCTTTTGTTGAGATATGATGCTCAACTCTAAATTGATGAACTCTAATTTTACCTAAGGCTGCGAGTGTTGCAGCACACAGTGTAGCTCTAAATGGAGTGGGGTTGCAACATGAATGAGGACTATAGTTTTTAAAAGTATCTCAACTCTATTTTGCTTAACTCTATTTGCACATAAGCCAGCGAATGTGTCAGCCCATAGTTTAGCTCCAAATGGACATTGTTTTGCACCATAAACAAGGTCTTTAGTTGAAAGTTGAGCTCTACTCTAAATTGATTAACTCTAATTTCACCTAAGGCAACGAGTGTAGCAGCAAACAGTTAAGCTGTTAAAGAACTGGGGTTGCACCATGAACAAGGCCTATAGTTTAGACAAGTTGTTCAACTCTAATTTTAGGGGCGCAGATTAGTGGTCCAACCATACAACTCTAATTTTATTAACTCGAAATTACAATAAGCCAGCGAGCGTTGCAGCACACAGTGTAAATCCTAGTGGACAGGGGTTGCACCATGGACAAGACAAGGATGTGTTGACAAACAAATAAGGGTTACACTATACACAACAGAAACTTAACACAAAAAAACAACAATCTAAATACACACATAACAAAACAAAATAATATAAACAATCCAAAAGTAAATTTTGATTAAAAAACGAAGAAAATTTACACAAACAGAGCTGCGTATAAAAAAAAGTATTTTTAATTTAAATAAAGGAACACATAAAATGGATTTGTTCACTTAATCACTTCAGAGAAATGTTAACTGGTTAAGATTGCTAAGTTGCTTGAAGTATATAACAAAGTGTGAGAGGTACACACGGGTCTGCAACTTACTTGTCAGGGGCTACCTTACTTTTTTCCGTGTGAACGTTTATATACACTAGCCTATTTTATTTGTAAATCACTCGTATTTCATAAAAAAATGCCTTCCTTTTTATTTATTGCTTATTTTTGGAGTAGAAAGCATAAAGAAAGACTCACCCTACATCGTTCTGCGATTAAAAATGCTCTGGAAGGGAAAACTATTAATTAACCTGTAGTGAAACATTGGCACTCCAAGGGACACAAGCTTTCAGAAATCAAATGGATGGGCATAGAACACGTGCTCGTGGAGGTGAACGTGAGAACCTTGTTACACGTGTAATTGTGTCTTTGTGATGTAGCAAAGAATTCCGGTCCTGGTTTCCCCCTGCAGCATTCCTTTTTGCTAGGGATCCTGGCTAATTACCCCGCTGCTGGGGTTACCTAGCTGTGTATTTGGCTGTGTACAATCAGCAGCCAATGGGGATGTGGCTCTCCCCTTAAATACATTACACCTGATTGCTTCCTTGCTGGTTATAGTTCCCAGCTTTGCTTATGTGTCTAGTGGTCCTAGCTGTTCTGCTGTTGGAATTCTGTCCTAACGTCTGATTCTGAGTTCCTTTTGTTTCCCTGCGTGCTTTGGATTCCTGCCTTGATTAATGTTCCTGGTGTGAGTGAAGTTACCTGCTGTTTGTTGTGTGCAAGCCCCCCGGCCTCTGTATTTGTGTTGTCAGTTTATATCCAGCCTTATGCTGCTACATGTGCTGTTTCCACCTGCACCTATTGTATGCTCCAGTCCTGAACTGGTTAACCAGTGTGTTTACTTCATCTGCACCTCTTGCATACTTCAGTCCTGATCTGGTTACCCAGTTGCATCACTTGTATACTCCTGTGCTCACAGACTCTGTGCTTATTCTACCTCCACAAACTATATCCAGCCTTGCGCTGGTACTGTGAGTCTCTGGCTGCACTTATCCATACCTCCCAACATTTGAGAATTTGAAAGAGGGACAAAATTTTGTGGCCTGGTAGAGAGGGTGTGTCTTGTACCACCCAGTGAGCGTGCCTGGGAAAATGGGTGTGTCTTGCATTGCCCAGACCAGCGGGTCTAGTGCCTGCCCCTTTTATTTAACAACCATCCATAGGTCTGCCCCTTATTATTAGGCCTGCCATCCATATGTCAACCCGTTATTATTTGTCCAGCCTCCATACATGTCTCTTTATTTATCCTACCTCCATATCTGCCCTTTATTATTATTATTATTTTTTTTTTTTTATTATTATTATTATTATGTTCATCATCTATGTCTCCCCCTGTTTATTTGTCCAATCTCCATGTCTGCCCCTTATTATTATTATGTCCAGCCTCCATGTCCGCCCTTTGTAACATCCAGTCTCCATGTCCGCACCCTTGTAATGTCCAGCCTCCATGTGTTCCCCTTGTAATGTCTAGCCTCCATTGTCTGCCCCTTGTAATGTCCAGCCTCCACTGTGTGCCCCTTTTTATATCCAGCCTCCTTTGTGTGCCCCTTTTAATGTCCAGACTTTATTATCTGCCCCTTTTAATGTCCAGCCTCCACCGTGTGCCCCTTTTAATATCTAGCCTCCACCGTGTGCCCCTTTTAATATCCAGCCTTCACTGTGTGCCCCTTTTAATATCCAGCCTCCTTTGTGTGCCCCTTTTAATATCCAGCCTCCTTTGTGTGTCCCTTGTAATGTCCAGCCTCCATATCTGTCCCTTGTAATACCCATCCTCCATTGTCTGCCCCTTTTAATGTCCAGCCTCCTTTGTATGCTCCTTGTAATGACCAGCCTCCATATCTGCCCCTTGTAATGTCCAGCCACCACTGTGCGCCCCTTAAATATCCAGCCTCCTTGGTGTTCCCCTTTTAATATTCAGCCTCCTTTGTGTACCCCTTGTAATGCCCAGCCTCATTTGTCTGCCCCTTGTAATAACCGCGGCGCTCCATCTCTCTGCTGCTGCTTCTCCCAGTCTGGTCTGTCACGTGGTGCAGTAGTGGTAATACAGGGCTCCTACGCCAAATCTAACCAAATCTGTAGAATGGCAGTGACCGCATAGGTTCGGTAGGTTCGTACCTAACAGTGGCGAGTGTTTCTTTAATTATGTATCTATATAAGTCTTTTCATGTTGGATGTCTCTGTTTCTATGCTTTTTGTCTGAACCCTGATAAATCATTTGGTAATGATTGAAACGTTGGTGATGGTAACATGCCTGTAATGGTATAAATAAACTAAGATTTTTGGAATCTGGAAGTTCTGTAAGTGCCTTCTCCTGCTGTGTCTATGAAATAAATTTTTTTGGAATACTAATGCTATACTGCTCTGCTGTACCGTACCCTACAGAAAAAAGGGAGGAAAAGGACTGCACCAGGGTAAATGCCAGCAAGAGGGAAGTCACAAATATAAATATTTTATGAGTCACACAAAGTGAGGCAGATTTAAAGATGTCTCCATGTTTTCACTGCTATGTTTCTCTTTAACAGTTTATGAATTTGTTTGCACAGTTGTTACATTAGGTTTTAGTGAGAGGAGACGGCTAGATACAGACCTGTGAAGGGTGAAGTATAGCTGTGAGGCTATTAGATGTTTTCATTTAAGGATAGCCTTTCCTTGTTCTTTAGAATAGGGTTAGAGGAGGTGCTTTTCATCTATTCACTTCCATGCCATAGCTATTTATCTATTCACCTGGATGCTGTTTATTTGTTACAGAACTTTAATTTTCAATTTTTAAATGTGTGAAAATTGTTTGTGTCTGTACAGCCTTTATAAATACATTCTGTGTGTGTTTTATTAATGTCTTTAAATTAAAGATATGCTTTTAATGAGCTTATGTTCCTAATTCATTGATACTATACAGTGTGAACTGTTGAGGGGCTTTCTTTACATTCAGCTGTCCCTAGTTTGGGAGGGGTGATTATGGTACTGTACACTATGCTATGCTATACTATACTATAATATACTCTCTAGTCTCCCACTTGTTCATGTTAAATTCTGGTGTGGATCACAGAGGTGTTGGAGAGAGCTGCCAGTTGGCCTTCTCCTGTTCTTATGTTATTATTTGTGGCTTGGAACCATCCAAGTATATGCTTTGCTATGCGCCACATGACATCCCCCATCCACCATTCTATTATATCTATGCAGCAGCAGCTCCTTATGTAGTTTAGGGGTGGAGCTTGTGAGTGTGAGTGACAGGCTTAGTCAGGACCCTGAATATGGAGAGAGATGAGGGGAGGGGTGGCCACCACACTGCCTGCATGGATCTCAGGTGAGAGTGCTGGAGCTGGAGGATGGCTGCTGGCAGTCTGTGACAGAAAAACTTTTTTCCTGTCAAAACCTGGAGCTGCAGCTCCATCCGTCCCATTGTTAATCCGGCCCTGGTGTGATCGGAAATAATCGAACATTATCAACTTGTGATTGTGCTTTCTTACGTTCCAAATTGTCAACAAGTTTACTGAAAGGTCCAGTTAGTCAAAATAGTCCAAAAAAAAATGTGTTAAGTGTGGAAGCACGTTCTCAAATCATTGTTTTGAGGGAAGAAGGTTATTCTTTGTGGCAAATCCACAAATGGTTGAAAGTATTCATTGGAGCACTGCGTCAGACAATTGAACGAAAGTCAAAAACCAGTCAAAATGTTACAAGAAAACAAAATGGTCGTCCAAAAACAACAACTGTTCATGAGGAAAACTTAATTGTGATTACTAGCAAGCGTAACAGACGTTTGACCGCTCTGGAATGGAGTTGCGGAAAAGTCGCTCCCAGCCTGTGTCCCATAGGACGGTGGCCAGGTGCTTGCAGGAATATTGGCCTTAGTGGTAGGGTTGCGGTAAGAAATCCACTTCTACGTGCTACAAATGTAGAAAAAAGGCACGCATGGGCTAAGAAGCATAAGGATTGGAGTGAGGAACAGTGGAAGAGGGTGCTTTGGACCGATGAATCGAAATTTGTACTTTTTGGCTCGCATCGCTGGGCTTTTGTGTGTCGTCAGAAAAAATACAAAGGAAAATTAGGTATGTTACACAGCGCCCCCTATTAATAAAAGAGCATAATTCCGAAATCAAGTTCAGTTCTTTTGCAAAATCTCCCTTTCACAGTTCTTCCAACTTCTATGGAAATATTATTGACTCACAGTTCTCCAAAGTTGTTTTCTATGTAAACGCCTCCGTTAACAGTAGTGCAGGGAAAAAAGGGCCCTTTCCTACAACACTGACCTGGCGAGGAAAGATGGCAACCAAGTAGTGCGGTCAGCGGGGTCAATTAGTGCTTTACCCACAATCCACCAACGCGTTTCGGATCCGATCTGGATCCTTTCTCAAGGTTGGACGCGTTCTCCCAGACTGTGTAGCGCCAACAGTTAAGCATGGAGGAAGCAATGTGATGGTTAGGGATGTTTCGCAGGCAACCGAGTTGGTGACTTTGTCAGAATCATCAGAATAATGGATCAAAAGGTGTACCACAACATATTAGTGCGTCATGCGATTCCTTCTGGAAGAACTTTGTTTTCCCACAAGATAACGATCCAAAACATACATCCATGTTGTGTACTAATTTTTTGCAAAAGAATGAAGACGCTCAAGTCGTAACAAAAATTTAATTTTGTGGGAATAACTAGACAGGGAAGTCCAAAAACAGATGCCTACCAACACTGAGGGCCTCTGGGAGGCTCTTCAGAGCTGATGGAGTCGATTGGATTACCAAAAGCTGAAAAAATTAGTAAACAAAATGCCAAGGATATGCAAAGCGCTTATCAAAGCTAAGGGTCGTCACTTCAATGAAAGCAGATTACCTAAAGCTACCTAAATAAACTTGCCTAAAAGTCAAAACAATTGTCAAAACTATTTTTTTCCCCTTATCGTTCAAACAGTTGTTTATTTTGTAAACAAAGCCAATAAAACAGGTTTTATTTCGTGCAGTTAAATTGAAAATGCCTTAAAATATACAGTTGTGCTCAGAGTTATAATATAAATACACACACACACACACACACACACACGCACACACGCACACGCACGTATTTGAAATAATATATTTTGGGCTTATATTCATGTGCTTAGTATTACCTTAACTAAAGCGTGCGGATCAGTGGTCCATATGACCGCTGATCCGCACCAGTGTGGAATACCCCTCATCCACTTTAGGTCTGGGAATGGCATATACTATAATATAAATAACATATATTAGGGGGTCTGGGAATGCATTGTCAGTCCCCAGTTAGAAACTGTTCATTCCGAAATAGGGACATCCGAAAGTTCCTTTTCGGGTATCCCTATTTCAAATAGTGCCCAGTTTCTTTTTTTTTTTTTTTAGAATAGGTGAGAATGCCTTTTGGCATACTTCACCCATTCGCTTTCGCACTTACTGATATCCCTCCGCTGTCTGCGATATCCCTCCGCCGCATCTCTGCCGCAGCTATCGCCGGACCAGGAACAGATGAGTGATCTATCTGTGCAGGCTGCAGGGGAGGGAGGGTTAGGGTCAGGCTGCAATTAAGGAAGGGTTAGAGTTAGGGTAAGAATTAGGGAATGGATGCCTCTTTGAGACATAGCAATCGAGATCCCAGCCAAGGCGCAGCTGGCTGGGGAGAAAACGGACGATTCGAAAATCGGCCGTTCGTACCGGAGCCCCGGGAATGGCACATACTATAATATAAGGGGATATATATTATGGGTCTGGGAATAGCACATACTATAATATAAGGGGATATATATATATTATGGGTCTGGAAATGGCACATACTATAATATAAGGGAATATATATTATGGGTCTGGGAATAGCACATACTATAATATAAGGGGATATATATTATGGGTCTGGGAATGGCACATACTATAATATAAGGGAATATATATTAGAGGTCTGGGAGTGGCACATACTATAATATAAGGGAATATTTATTATGGGTCTGGGAATAGCACATACTATAATATAAGGGGATATATATTATGGGTCTGGGAGTGGCACATACTATAATATAAGGGAATATATATTATGGGTCTGGGAATGACACATACTATAATATAAGGGAATATATATTATGGGTCTGGGAGTGGCACATACTATAATATAAGGGAATATATATTATGGGTCTGAGAATGGCACATACTATAATATAAGGGGATATATATTATGGGTTTGGGAGTGGCACATACTATAATATAAGGGAATATATATTAGGGGTCTGGGAATGGCACATACTATAATATAAGGGAATATATATATTAGGGGTCTGGGAATGGCACATACTATAATATAAGGGAATATATATTATGGGTCTGGGAGTGGCACATACTATAATATAAATAGGATATAATAGGGGTATTCACAGCCATAGTGTAAGTAAATGGAATTGTAAGAAACATTGTATATAATGCATGCACCCTCCATTCAAATCAGGCCACTTGCGCACTATTGGCCTAATGTTCCTAAATCCGGATAAAGTATGAAACACAATTATCTGATAAATATTCACCTTTTTAAATCTTAGTATCTGAATTTTTACAGAATGAATAGCAATATATTGCTGCATGTACTCCCACGTTTATAAAACCTACACACAGAAGCAAAACATATAGAACTGTACAAACAAAGGGGGCTTTTATTTTATTTTAAAATCTTTATTTTCATGTAAGTTTCTCAATTCATTTTCACGGTTTGCAGACCATTTAAAAAAAAAAAATCTTTTTAAGGTTGGTCTCTCAGCAAAAACCTCTCCATGATGTCACTTGCTTAGCTTTTGCTTAGCTTTTGGAAATCATACCCAAGCATTTCATTAACAAAAAAGGATTTTGATGGTAAGCCTTGTCATACCAACCATCAGTATATATAAAAATACAAGATTTATTATAACGTGGCATAAAAAGCACATATAAAGGTGACAAGTATGTAAATCACATAAACTACCTAAAAATAACGAAGAATGACCCTGTAGGGATTTGAGTTCACTAATAGTAGGTAGAGTAAAGTGAATCGACTGCACTACAAGAGCAACAGTCCAGAGCCTGGGTAGATAGGTTATATATGGGGAGGGGGTATGTTACTCCCCGTACTGTAGTAACCATTGGTTAAATTTGTAGGTGAGCCAGAGAGGGCTAGCTGTAATAGGATATGAACTCTCTGTAGTTTGTTGCAATATGAGTATTAAGCTCAAAAGGATGGAGTAAATAGAGCATAGCTGCAAATTGACACAATATGTCAGTCTCGTAAGTTGGTTAGCCGACACTGCTCAGAGAGAGTTGATTATACCCACCAAGAGGAGTAGCAACACGGGGCCACCAGAGAATTGGAGACAAGAGTCCCACGAATGTAAACTCACCGCCGTCAAATGAGGCTCCAGTGGTGAGTGGTAGATAGATCTCGGGCAGCACTCTGGCCGCAGGGAATCCCCAGGGTGAGCGGGTCCAAGGGAGCACTGTAACCGGAGTAGGCGGCGTTCCCCGAGTAATAGGTAACGGCTGTCTGGAGATTCAGTAGGAGGCTGTCATCTGTTCACAGCCATGCCAAGTAGATATTCCGTTGGTGAGAAAGAAAGGAAAAAAACAAAATCTGCAGTCTCTTAGAGGCTCCGGAGAGAAGGCTGAGATGATGGCTAGTAGGTTGATGTGCACACATGAAACACACTTGTTAGCACCTGGACAGCTTGACGTGTTTCACTGTAGTAGACAACAGTTTCATCAGAAGGATAGAGAGTCCTCTATACTCACAATGCTAAAAAAGTGAGTTAAAAAAAATATATATAAAATTCGGAGAATGGGGGAAACAGGTGAACTACTGTAGTCTAATGACACTGGAGACCTTATTTCAGTGTCATAATGCTTCACACAGTGTGGCTGACTCCAAAGCTGTTAAAACAGCAGACAGTAGTACATACCTACAGTATGAAGCATCAGCTATTGCAGGAGTACCAGAGAAAGGAATCAGCCAAAGCCGCTCTGTGTGAAGCTCCGCTTCGTCCGATCCCTGTCTCTACTACTCCTGCAATAGCCAATGCTATATATCTAATGTGGCAACCGGTGCATAAACAAATGCAACTTCTTTATTAGGAGTAATGACTGATAGAAACAGATGAGAATAGTGCCAGAGATCACAACTTTCAAAACTCTTTCATAACTCTTGTCTGCTTGTTGCATCTCAGAACCCTGCTGCTCCTATATAAAAGATGGGAACAATTGTTTTTGCAGAAATCATTGCTGGAGAAATCAAGGATTTTTTTTGGTCCTGTCAAGTAATAATAAAGGTGAAGGAAACTGATGGTGCAATGTCAGTAAAAATGGACACTGTCCCGGCTCATAATGTGAGACACTCCTGTCTAAAACGCCACCTGCTGGCTGCAAATCATTACTGCAGGCTTTTGACACATTTATTTATTTATTAACAGGTTTTTATATAGCGCCATCAGATTATGTAGTGCTTTACAATTTTAACAATCATTATAACAGGACTGGGTGGTAACAGACAGACTGGGTGGGTAAGAGGGCCCTGCCTCAGGCTTACACTCTATAGGATATTAGGGATTGATACGTAAAGGAAAGTGCTATATAATCACACAACGGACCAGCCAGGGTGTATGGTAAAAGTGCTCAGTGCTCTGTATGATCCAGTCACACAGCAGTGTTAGTAGCAGAACTGAAGGGAATTTTAGAATAGAATGAAATTGAACAAGTTTGGTTTAATCATGAAATGAGGGCCACATAATATAGTAGTTGTAAATAGTGTAAACAAATGTTAAGTAGGTTGTGGAATTTGGTACACATGTCTGAAGAGGTGAGTTTTATGGCAGAGAGGCAATTAGTAACACGGGCCAACACAGTAGGTGAGAGATCAGGGGTGGATAGGTAGATTTGTGTATCATCTGCATAGAGATGATACTGAAATCCAAATGACTTTATTAGCTGTCCAAGGGAAGTTGTATAGATAGAGAAGAGCAATGGACCCAATACTAAGCCTTGCTGTACTCCAACAGATAGAGAAAGGGCAGGGGAGGTGGATCCAGAAAAGTGAACACTGAAAGAGCAATTGGATAAGTGGGATGTGAACCAGGAAAGAGCTGTGTCCTGAATACCCAGCGATTGTAACATTTCTATGAGACAACAGTAACAAAAGCAGCAGACAGATCCAAGAGAATTAGAAGAGAGTAATGTCCTTTAGATTTAGCAGTGATTAAGTCATTGACCACCTTGGTCAGTGCAGTTTCTGTGGAGTGC
>WWET01002682.1:53448-63608 GCA_011038615.1 Limnodynastes dumerilii | reverse complement strand
TCGGCCCTCCCCCGCAGCTCTGCCTCCGACTGTCTCCCCGCAGTGCGCGCTGAACAATGATTTTGGGTGACCCAATGTCATTATTCAGCGTGCACCGCAGGGAGACATCCAGAGACAGAGCTGCGGGGAAAGCCTGACACAGACGCAGGGTCTGCCAGAGTGACAGCAGAAGGTAAGGAGGGAAAGGCTGTCCCTCCGGCGGTCCCTTCGTCTGTGTCTGGCTCTCTTCCCCGCAGCTCTGCCTCCGGCTCTCTCCCTCGCATCACGTGCTACACAATGACGTTGGGTGACCTAAGGTCACCACAACGTCATTGTGCAGCACGCACCGCGGGGAGACAGCCGGAGGCAGAGCTGCGGGGAAGAGGAAGAGAGCCAGACGCAGGGACCGCCGGAGGGACCGCAAAGGTAAGGTAAATGTAGGATTTTTTTTTTTTATTTTTTTACTCGACTCGAGTATAAGCCGAGGGGGGCTTTTTCAGCACAAAAAATGTGCTGAAAAACTCGGCTTATACTCGAGTATATACGGTATACTGTCTCAGACTCAAGTTATTTCCACATCTGGTTTCATCGAACCACAAATCTCTGTGAGTTTTAATATCTCTCACTAAGACCTGTCTGCCAACATCTTAATAGGCGGGTTTTTGTACATTCTTACACTACTGCAGTCAGTGCTTTGAGACAACTGTTGACTGTCTGTCAAGTGGTTCCTGATGGCACCTGCCACCCACTCTATGCTCCTGGTTGGTAGTACTTTATACATTTTACAGTAATCATTATCAATATAGCATTACATTTACAGAACACAGGGTACTTAAGCTTAACGAAAAAACTACATTATATTTCATGGTCTAATTTGGAATGTATAACTGGCAGGACTGCCATTAGAAAATGCAGGGCCCAGGACAAAGCCGCAGTGACGTCACTTAGGAGTGGGGAAAAAGAAAAAACAAATGTGAATTCTCAAGTACCAGAAAAATCATAAAAGAAGGCCACCCACTGGGTAATGTAATTATCACTAGAGCCAAATGAGGGAATAAAAATAACTTTACTGATACATATAAAATATTATAGAATAAATTCACATAAACAACATACACATTAAAATTCCACTAAATATAGTGAAGAAATAGATTCTCCTACCAAGGGGAGACAAGAGTCCTGGAACCTGACTGGATATTAAAAGGACGTCCAAACCAGCCTGAGATGGAAAAAGGATCCTGGATTCAGTCACCACAAAGGAAAAGGATTCTCTATCGTACCTGGAGACTTAACATGTTTCGGGCCTTGCCCTTTTTCAAAAGTGTCTCCCCTTGGTAGGTGGGTGGCCTTCTTTTATGATCTTTCTGGTACTTGAGAATTCACATTTGTTTTTTCTTTTTCTTTTTCCCACATGTACTCCCTGGATTTTTAACTAAAATCTGGATATATGGGAAAAAGTTTCTTTTAAGATACAAAGGACTTGGACTGGTACTCCTATTGGATTTTTTTTTGGGACTTTGTGTTATATATTATTCATTTTTTAAAGGAATTATTTTATTTTGCCTTTTTACTGTATGCCACTTTTTTACATATGTTAGCGCTTTTTTCTTTACCTGAACTATTTTATTAATTTTTGGCAGCTTTAAAGACAAAGCCATTGGGCAGTCAGTGAGATCAGGGAGTGTGTTTTTTACAGCTAGAAAAATTATTGTCCAGTAACATAATTATCATGGGTGTAGGACACCCCGTTGGATAGACGACCGATGGCAACACCTAATCTGCACATATGATGGACATGCTCTAGTGATGAGATCTGTTTTAAATACATTGGGGTAGATCCAGAACTACGTGTGTGCGTTCGTATTTTCACGGAGCGTATTTTCGTACACGTAAGTTCGCTACACTCCCCCCGGCACACCCCTTGCACGGACGTATTTTTTCAAAATACGCTACCCAAAACCTACCTTAACTTTTCCAAACGTAACAGCATACGTCCGCGAACGGACGTACTGACTACATGAACGTACGCAGCTTAGCACGCCCATACTGTACACTTTAAATACCGCCCCCCGCCTACTTCACGTAAAACACACGTATTGTTGAGTAACGTAAATTTGGCACGCCCACACGTAAGTATTTACGTGAGACATACGTGAATCACCCATACGTCCAAAATGACTCTACGTGAATGTGCGTATTTTCTATGTGTGCATGCGCAGTGCGTTCTAAACTGCGAATTTACGTCTCCGCCACGCGTAAATTCGCGAAGAAGCGTAGTTCTGGATCTACCCCATTGTCAGAAGCCAGCCATCTTAAGATCAGCTTCTGGTAATATATTTATAAACAATGCTCAGCCTTCATAGACAGTGCTGAGCACTTCCCAAGATGCTAGAATCTGAAATGTGCACACGCCAGATAGAGGAAGGAGATGGGAGGAATCATGCTCTGCCTCCTTGCTATTGGTCCCAACTTGGCCTATATCCACCTGTGTACAATTGCATTTACCAAAAGTTATATTGATATAAATGCAGTGTCTGTACAGAATAATTTCTGGCAAACTGTGGCTTTTACTATAATCTTTTGATGCATATACCTTTATTTGAATGTGTTACGGAATTATGTGTATCTTATTACAGCTGAGTAAATAGATTCATTATTAGATCTTCCCGAAATCTAATTTATGCAGTCACTTGCACAGATTAATATTGATTGGTCAACAGTTAAACAAACATTGTGACTAGAGATTGCAATTCATAATTCTGCTGAAGAAATCACTGAAGAGTGGAGAAATGCATAAGGATGATATGACCTTGTTTGCTGTGTTCATCACTTATAATTCTGTACTGTCAAAAGTGCTAAGACTGCTGCTGGCTTATTCAAACCCTCTGGAATACCTACTACTAGCTACTTCAAACACTCAGCTGGTGCACCATCATAAAGATTATTGCAAACCTTAGCAATAAAATATTGTACGCCCGTTATAATTTTATTTTCATATTGCCCCCATTTTAGATACAAAAAGGGTTAAATTTAAGTCAATCTTGCTCCCTTATTTAATGGTGACACAGGGACTGCCTTCCTGGCGACACAGGGACCATCCCCCCCTGACGATGCAGGGACCGCCCCCCGGTGACACAGGGACTGCCTTCCTGGTGAGGCAGGGACCGCCCCTCTGCTTTTTACTTTTCTCCCTGAAATAATTTTTCAAAAGTAGGCAACCATGGGTTAGGGTGGACCCAAGTACAAATCCTACACACAAACCCATTCATTGCTTAAAATAGTCATAGAATCATTTATCATTTATAGAAAAAAAATATTGAAAAAAAAAATTTGTTTCGATTTGCTTGCTAATGGTTGGTGACTTCAACCTTAGTTTTAGAATTAATGTATTAGGTCAGTGTTGTTGGCAGAATATTATTATGAGAAATAGGGCAATTTTCAGTGTGTATTTTTTCCTTTGGAACTCCCATTGTTATGTTCTAATGAATATTGCTCCATGCTGTTTGTTGAAATTGACGAGGAGAGCTTGATTTTCTCTATAACTGTAGAAGTCACAACTTTAAATATGAGAGGCCAAAAGATTGATTGGGACTTTGGCTCCCCATGGGGCAAGAGGTGCAGTTTATAAGTCAGCTTCTGCTTTTGCAAACATCATGAAAAACTGTTCTTATTTGTGCAGGAATCTCTTCTTTCATAACAGGAAGACGGGAGATTTTTATATAATTGTTGACTGTAGGTGGTACCTACTTATTCAGCAGCCCACAGCACACTCCTTCCCCTTTTACGATGTGTTTTAAAAGTGCTGATATCATTTATACCCCCATTTCCTGCAGCACTTACCTTTACATAGTAAACAACCCATTGCTTCAAAGTGGGCTGCTTTTTATGAGCTTACAGCACAAGTGACTTACAGGTAGCAGAACAGAATAGAAGCCAATCAGCTTTGTTGAGTTAGAATGTATTAACAATGGATTGTGGCAGAACAAGAGAAGAATATGGTAGGTAAATACTATTTCTCCTGATTGTAGTCTATTGCCTTTTATTTGTTCATGAATAATTATTCAATATGGTCTATGGACCAGTTCTAGATCTTTGAAGAGGGGATGTTTTCTATTTGCTAGGATCCAAAAATGTTCACTTTTTGATATTGCACATGTGCATGTGACACCAATGATGCTGGCATCTGGCACCATAATGTTATGAATATCTGCGGCAAGGTACAGATTGCAGGTAAAATACAGACAGGCAAGACTGAGACGGACAAGGTAAATGTTAGGGTGTGACACACAGTAGCACCAGGATGCGAGGTCTACCTTCGGGTGGTGTTCACCATTGCCCCTGGTGGTGGGGTTGGGCTTGGCTGCACCCCAAGTAGTAGGTCGCGACCCCTGGAGTACAGTGTGTGGAGATAGGAGAGAATACACCCTTAGAGCAGACAGGTAAGGAGCAACTGTGGTACTATGTACCATGAGATAGTGCAGAGTAAAGGTAAATTGAGGCAAGGCACTATGTGCCAGAGGTAAGTACTGCACAGGTAGATAAACAGAGGGGTGTGAGGAGAGAGGCAGCAGGGTCTGACCTGAGTCAGACAGGTGAGTGTAAGACAGAGGAGTGTGAGGAAACAGGCAGCAGGGGCTGACCTGTAACAAACTACACAAAACACTGAACAGACACGGCAGACTAGGAAGTAACAGACGGGACTGACAAGACAGATTAAACTAACCAGGGCTCTCACACACACAAGCAAACAGCGGAAACCCACAAGGGGTTAACAGAAACAGTCAGGCAGGATAAACAAGGTAAATACAAATGGGACTGAACAGCAAGGTGGGAGATGGAGGGAATGGAGACACAAGGTATGAGGCTAGGTACCGGGCAAGGAGAGAACTGAGGCACTCAAGAAAGCAAGAAGCAAATAGCACAAGGCAAGCGGAAACAAACAGAAAACTGGCACAGAGACACTAGGAACTAGAATCTATGACCAGCAGAGAATGTAACAGGTGGCAGCTAATTAAAGGGAGAGCCACATCCCCATTGGCTGCTAAATGCACATGACAAGAAGGCTAAGGTAATCCAGCTGCCGGATGATTAAGCAGGTTACCTAGCAGGGAGAGATGCTGCAGGGGAAATCAGGACTGGAATACCCAGCAAAATTACAGAGGCATGATTACACGCTGCTGCCATATGCAGCGTGTAACACATAAGATCCAGATATTTATTTATTTAGAAAACAACAGAAGTGTTAAACACATTTAACTAAAGTAACCAACAACCACCTTTTTTCTAAATTCAAAGACTACTATTCCCTACCCATCCTACTGGACCTGTCTACTGCCCTCAACTCCACTGACCATCCTCTCCTGCTGCATGCCCTTTGCTGCTTTGCTATAACTGACAATGTTCTGGCTTGGTTCACCTCTCATCTGGCTCCTTCTCAGTTTCTATCCTGTGCTCCTCTTTACCAATACCATTTCCCTTTGGAGTCCTCCAGGGCTTGATCCTTAACTCACTGTTCTTCTTCACGACCATGCTAGGTGAACTTATCAACTCTTTTAGCTTCCATTACCATCGATATGCCAACAAAACCCAAATCTACCTTTCCATTCCCAAACGTTCTCTGTCCCTTCTTTTTAAGGTGTCCTGCTGTCTCTCTGTCATGTCCTCCTGGTTGTCCCAGTGCATTCTTAAACTTAACATGGAAAAACAGAACTCACCACTCTCAAGAGTGCCATCCTTCCCTTACCACTCGATTGGTGGCGACACCATCATGTCCTTGTTCTCCCCTATCTCTGTATATTTTATTTTATTAGGCAAATTACCACTCTCTTCTGCCCAAAGAGATCATTTCTGTCCACTGCACTATATTACATATACAATTGAGGCTGGGAACTGCAGGAAGTGATACAGAAAGCTCAGTGGCGCACCCAGGGGGTTTCTGGTTGGCCAGAAACCCCCCAGATTGAAAAATATAAATGAAAACATTGAAAAATGTGCAAAAACTGGTAAAAACTCAAAAAGGGGCATGGCTTAGCTGTCATATGAGGCTGACTGACATGAAGGAAGATGGTCCTGACCTGTGCTGCAATTGGAAAGCAGGTGATGATGGTGAATGGTCACAACCAATTCAACAGTGCTTATGCACTGACAGAAGCTCTGGTCCATTGTGTAATGTGCTCTAATAAAGATAACTGAGGGCTAAAATATTTGGCACAAAGGCAGTTAAACCCTGGGTTGGGAATGATAGGCCTGAGTGTCTGTTTAATTGTTTTGCTGACTGGGTCCAATGGCAGGGTGAGGGGAAGGTCTAGTTAGAGGAGATTTATAAACCCACTGCCCCCTGCCTCTTCCCTCTTCGCCTGCCAGAACATTTCTCCCACCCTCCCTCCCGGAATTTGGTCATGTTGTCGGTGGGGTGCTTTCCGCTCCACGTTAAGCTGAGGGGCGGCGGGAAGTCAGTGCATAGCTATCCTATTAGTGCATAGCTATCCTGTTAGTCTGGGGACCAGGCTTTACACAGCCCGGCGGGTATCTTCTCCCTTAAGCCACGTAATTGAGTTTCGTTTGAGGAGCGGGCCCGGTTACAGTAGATTAATTGGGGGCACCCAGTCAATTTTATCATGGGTTTTTTTCGTGGTGTTCTATGCAAGTGGGGTGGTAGATGCCCCCACTTTGTTTAAATGGACACTAGCGTTTTGGTGGGTGGTAATTGCCCCACCTTATTATTTGTTAGCTATTGGTTATGCATAGCTAATCGTTAAATCCTGCACTGCCTTCTTCCATCACCATCCCTGTGGTTTATTGTTTACATTGTTGTTGTTATTATTATTGTTTATTGTTTACTGTTCTTTACTGTTATTTTGTAACAATAAACTTAAAGGCTTGGTTGAGTCCTTTTTATGCAACCTGGTGTATTTACTGTCTAAGGGCCTGATCCAGAGGTTTGCCCGCCGTCGCAAGGACGGCGGGCATAAGCATAAGATCGGCTTTTCAGTCGATCTGCGCATGCGCCGGGCAGATGTTGCCCGTCGTTGCTACGGCAACGCCCGATCCTAGATCGGGCGTCCGTAGCAGAGCTGTAGGGACGCTGGAGGGGACGTCCCCCAGCGTCCCTACGTTCAGGTTAGTGCAGGTGGGCGAGGGGAGGTAGTTAAATGAGGGTGGGAGGGCAGGCTAGGCGGCCATACACTGAACAAAAAACAAAAGAAACCAGCGCTAGCTAAAAATAATCCCCCAGCCTGAAATCAGCACAGCCATACCCTCATGTGCGAGCGTATGGCCCCTTCCTTACGCCGGCTGAAGTTAGGGTAGCCTTCAGCCGGCGTAAGGAAGAGGCCATACGCCCGCACAGGGGGAGTGTCAAAGTAAGTGAACGCCGATACGCTGTGCTTTAGTAAGCACAGCGCATCGGCGTACCTCTGGATCAGGCCCTAAGTGTGGGTTACGGTAAGGGTGGGGTCGTTCACAACAGGGATTTTCACTGGTTTCTTATGCCCTAGTTAATGACTCAACGCTAAGGCGTTTATGCATTGTATACTGCTATGGCTATTAGATGTGTACCTTTAATATAAAACTACTATATTACTGTGTGAAAGAAGTAACTTATAAATCACCTATAAAAAAATATCAGAACAGGACTTGTTACAGCCAATAACCAATGCATTTCCTTAAGGTAGAATTTTTTTTTATTATTTTCTAATCTATATTATAAACATCCTGCTTTCACAGAGAACATTAATGGACGTCTTACATGTCCTGGCAGTCAGATAGTACGACCATATTATCAGTATTGTCATTTTACATATGTTTTATTTTTTAACAGTGGCAGTATATTAAGTAGGTGATTACAATTTTAAACAGTGTTCACATCAACCTTTGCCGCATTGCAGTCTAATTCCCTAACACACACACACACACACATACACACACACACAGGCCAGGGATAATTTTTGCCTTGTGCAGTATGACATTGGGGGCGGGTCATGAGCAGAGCTTGGGCAGGACACGGCAGAGCTTATTTGTCCCGTTTTCGGGCTCCAAAACGTTTGCAGCTATGCTAATATACCCCACATGTATTACACGCACTGGAAACCCCCCCCCTTTCAAAATCCTGTGTTTGCCACTGAAGCTCCACCTACATTCCTTGCTAAGACTCCTGACCTTGTGACTATCCTGATTACAGCATAATAATATATCCATTCTGGGTCAAATGGTAAGCAAGCTACATTACATTTTTCTGTTGTTGTGACTCATTCTTGACTGCTAAGCAATGTCTAGAAATGTCAGCACTGCAGGGGAAATAAGTATCCTCTTCCTGTGATTTTCCACTAGAAATAAGATCAACTGGCATTTGAAAATAAGTTGAAAGTGCAATTGTTGCCAAGAAATAACTTTGATTTATTCAAGTGTACTTGGATTGTCAGATTATTCTTTATTTGTTTTGCCCCATATGTTCATCTACTTATTATTTCAGCACATTCCTAGTTTTGCTGGCACTGCATGAAAACAATCAGTTTAATGAAGAGCAATTGTCTTTCCCCCTTTCTATTGCCATATATTACTTTACAGGAAATTTTCTTCCTAACTCCCCGGATATTCCTAACTCGGTCTATATTCTTGAAGCCTAGTGATGTCCCTCAGTCTGTTCTTGATGCCTAGTGGAATTCCAGACGGTGCCTTATCACCCATATATAGCATGACCATCAGACTGCACATGCTTACAACAATAGTTTTCTGCATGACAGACAGCTGTTTGACACATATGCAACAGTTTGGGCTATTTAAGTGCTTCAGATCACACTATCCCCAACCCTCTCCTGCTGGCACTCTTGGCTACTAGTTGCAATATGATTTGTGTAAGTGTGGCATTTTCCATGTCCTGGTAGCTTAGCTTTCTCCTCATGAGATGGGTTACATTAGCAATTTGTCAGCGTTGCATTTTCATAAGCTGTCTTTGGGTTTCAGATAATATTATCATCTGAGATGTCAGTTTTTTTGGCCAAGGGAATGGTGATCTGACAAAATCCTGCTCATCCACAAATGTTCATTGACACTGTAGCTAAAACTAATGTTAAGTCATTTATTGAGTGAACTACCTACATATTGTCAGCTGCCAGCTCCAATCTGATGTATGTAAGAGTGTACAGTCAGACACTGTCATTCCTGAATAAAAATGTATGTTTTTTTGTTTTTTTTATTCTCTCCGGTTTTAAGAAGGACTTGTTCTAATTATACAACGTATGGACTGCTTTCATAACCAATGGCTCTTGTGGAACTCTTCTTCTATGAGAATATGGGTATACTTTTCCAAAATATAATCAAATATAATCAAATCCACAATTTCCCAGAGACTTCAGGACTTCCTTTATAGTTGGCAAAATGTAGTAAAACAGACAGCAATTTGAGAAACCTTTAATGAGATGGGGTCATTTTATACAATGGCCAAAATTGCAGCTGGTTGTAAAACCACTGTCCTTTAAATCTTCTGATTTGTATATTAATATTTATAATATATGTATAATATATGTATTTATGTGATGCCAGTCAGGGCCGGTGCTAGGGTGTTCGGCGCCTCCCTGCAAACTTTAAATTTGCGCCTACCTGTTTAACAATTTGTCATCAGAGTTTCTATAGTATAGTATCCATGTAAGCATCATAAAACACAATCTTGTAAACACAATAAAAGTAAGTAAATCATAGCCACTACTATACAATACAGGCAGCATTCTAGTCTCCACTATACAATTCCCATTTCATCCTAAACACTGCAACACAATACAGACCATATATCTTAGGGACACATACCTTACCGACATTATCCATTGACCGCTATACCATACAGGCCACCATACAATACAGACTGCATCCTTTCCGACCACTGTACAATAAATTCAACATCCTTGTAACCTGAATGCAGTTAAAAAAACAGTCACAAAACAGAAAACATTTGTGACAATAATACAATAGAAGCACAACCTTTTAAGCACTAAGTTATCCAGTTTGTGTGTGTAGTGTATATATTCATCCAATCTCTCCCCCTTGCGTGTACTTCCCCTTATGTGTCTCCAGCCCCCCAATTTCCCCATCATGTCTCTGCAGCCCTCAGTATCCCCATCATGTCTCTGCAGCCTCTCAATTTTTCCATCATGTCTCTGCAGCCCTACAATTGCCCCATCATGTCTCTG
>WWET01002681.1:205621-219358 GCA_011038615.1 Limnodynastes dumerilii | reverse complement strand
ATATACACACTCTTTATTTGTTTCAAAAGGTATACAATGATGTGTTTGGAAAAAAATAACAAACTAATGAAGGACTTCACTGATAGACTGATGTCACCCCTGTTTATGGAATAATAAGTCTGGTGACTATTTCAATAGATCAAGGCACATAATGCTATGGTTAATGTATGCCTTCCTCATTATCCGCAGGTGACTGTGGAGTGGGTAAAAAGGAAACATACAAAACAAGCGCACAGTTTTCAAAAAGGGGCTGAACAAACTGCAGGCCTCAAAAAGATCTGGAGTCGGCATGGACAACGTTTATGTACCCCAGCTGTGGTATTTTGATATGCTCAGATTCATTGTAGAGCAGGAGACACCTAGAGCATCTACTGCGACACCAATTCACCAGGAGTCAAGTTACTCTTTTGTGCCGCCAGACATTGAGGAAATACCTTCAAGAGGAATAGTAAGTAAAACCAATATAACATATAAAAACTTTTTATTGATATAAACTAAATTTTATATAACAATAGGTAATCAATTAAGGTTAAACAAACAAACATTTATTCAATCATGTCATTTTGCCACCCTCACCAGTAAAATAATGTAAGTAAGCCTCTCTATTTGATTTTGCACTCTCTGTGGCATTTCTTATGTGGTAAGGCTCCAGTAGTGCCAGTTCTACTACCTCCTCAATATCCATAGGATTTGCCACTGTGGAAGTGTTCATGTGACCAACTTGGCTTTTTGCTCCTCAGGAAATTATTCAACACGCAACAAGCCATTACAACAGTGTCAATTTTTTCCAGGTGTAGATTTATGGCAGTATGAAAGATCCTAATTCTGTTACTGAGAATGCCAAAAGCTCCACACATTGTAACGCTACTGCGCATGCTCCAATGGTTAAGAGCAGAATTTAATTCCTCTATTGAGGCATCCCCACACCCTTACCCTACCTAATAGTGGCAGCGGTGACAGGAAGCACCCAGTACCGCCGCCGCCGCTACATTCAGCAGCTTACCTCTTAAGTTCACAACTTCCTGCCACATCCATGATGGTGGCAGGGGTCCTTCCTATGTATCGGAGAGACCTGTCACTGCCATCTTGAATGTGGCAGAAAGGTGCTGAATGTAGAGGATTAGCTGCAGAATGTGGAAATGGTGGCAGCAGGTCCCTTCTCCGCTACCTAGCAACATGATGTTGGGGGGGGCTGGAGGCACATGATGGGGGATACTTGCAATATATACACTTTATCTCAAAATAATGTTCTTTGATGCTGCAATAAATGACCTCCAAGTGCTCTGCAAGTGTGTAATAAGCTGATATACTGCACAGAAAGAAACGTGAATGTACTTCGCATATCACAGTACAACAACGGATGGTGCTGATGTCATTTCCTTTTCCTGTATGTATGTGTGTGGGAGTTCTATATGAGCTAAAGTGCAGCCCTTTATTTAAATGAGGAACAAATCTTGTCAAAAAGTCTCTAGAAAATATTACGCCCCGTATGGATCAATCATTTTAAACGATTTTTGCAATTGATTATTCAGAAATCTGACGTATTATCATTATGTGTATACAGTTAATCGTTATAAATATCATTATTGTTATTATTATAATACATGTTGTTTAAAAAATTGTTCAATTGATCATTTAATTGCATCGTCTGAAACAAAAGTGTAGTGTGTACCCAACTTAAGCCCTTCAGTAGTCTTCTGGACAGTGTGAATGAGATGCAGACTCTGGCTTGATCCACCAGGGATTGACTCAGGAAGCCCCAATCACACTAATAATGAATAAAAGGGACCACACTGCAAGTAGGGGGAAAAGGAAACAGTATTTATTATGGGGCAGTTTTAGAGAGGGATGGCGGTGATTTAATAGGGTTGATGTTTCTGGGTGATGGGAAAAGGCAGGGCATTAATCACAAAGCAGTAGCAGTAACAGCAACTGAAATGCAGTACAATGTGTTTACTTCCTAAAATGGCTGCTCCACATGTAAACTCTCTCTCAAAATGACCACCAATCATAAACACTCTGCTCTGGCCTGCTGCAGCCACAATCACGCTGTAACAATATAAATTCTAGACAGTTCTAAATATTCCAGTCTACAGAATATAAAAGCTAACTAAACAATGCTGCAGGGCCAGCGGAACCCGGTAAGCAGAGTAAGCATGGCAGGGGAGCGCCAAGCCAGAGAGGCGCTTCCCTCCACTTACCATCCCCCGCTGGTCAAACCGGCGCCTCAGTTCAAATAAAAAATAAGATATACTTACCTAATATAGCGACATAGGGACCCAGCATCGTCCTCACTCCTCCTTGTTCCATTCTCACTGAATGTGGGTGTGACATCATCACATACCACATTTTCTGTGAGGAGTGCGCAGAGAGAAGCCAGAAGATGAAGAAGAGAAGAAAGAAGGCCAGGTAAAAGGTAAGTAATGAGGGCACAAGCAGGGTGAGCATGAAGGAGGCACAAGCATGGTGATCATGAAGGGGGGCTCAAGCAGTATGATTATAAAAGGGGGCACAAGCAGTGTCAGCAAGAATGGGGGCAAAGTAGCATGAACATGAAGAAGACACAGCAATGTTATTCTGAATTAGCAGATCATTTATAAGAGAGGAGGGCATAAATTTATTTTTTTGCAGGGGGGCACCAATCATGCTAGCACCGGCCCTGCAACGCTGGTGCACTTGTGGAAATATTTGTAACCCAGGTTATGTGTGTTACACAGTTTATGAGTCCCATGTAGGTCGTAAAAAATAAAGTCCCAGTTTCCAACTGATTTGATCCCCTCTGGAGTGCAACAATTAAGCAGAACTGTGATTGCAATGTGCAATAGACTTGATCCTATTTGGAGTGTAACAATTAAGCAGAACTGGGATTGCAATGTGCAGCACAAGATGTGTGCTTTTGTGTGACTAATTAGCTCTCTGCTGGCAAGAAGTCCCTATTACAGCTCCATGGCAAATCAGCTCCAAGGACCATATTTGCAATTAAGATCGCAAGGGGACTTACACAAATTTCTTGCGTAAGTTCCCTTGCTTGTAACATCTGAGCGTAAGCTGCCATAATGCCCGCACGACAGAGGGGAGTGACAGGGGGTGTGCACTCCCATCTGTCTCACTTAATTACAGATCGACACACGCACGGAAAATATGCGTGGGTCTGAATCCGGTCCCGTGTGCTTTGACGGCATAACCCCTTGACCAACCTGTAAGGAGTTAACCACAAGTGACACAGCAAACATGAAGAGCCCAATCTTTGCCTTGGTTATTAGCCTTGAATCCAAAGTAATCTTCACGGCACTGCTTCAGGACTGGAATCAAACAGTGTTTCTACTGTTTAAAAGTAACCTCACCATGGATGTAGCAAAATTAGTTACACACTTTCTAGCCATTGCTCAAAACAGCAAAGAAGCGCAGTACAGCATCCACAACTCCCTCTGAGGACAAAAGTGACAGTAAGTGGGGCTATGTTAGAGCCCAATGCTGATAGCCAACACATGTGGACAAACCCGCAAAGGGCCTTGAGATCTGAAGAATGACCCTTGCACTGCCAGACTTACTTGACTCAGTTGCTGGGAGTATATTAATTTGTAACCCCTAAAAAAATGTCCCAAAACAAATGTGCATTATTTTAGTCGTATAATTCTTATGAAGAGCACAAGTGTATAAAAAGACAACTTTTACAATATCAAATGAACATCCTAAAATGTGGATCACTAAAGTGCAATTTTGAAACTTTGGGTGTAAGTACATTATGTATGTAAACACAATGTAGAGTTACTGTAAGAATGTACAATGATATTGTTGTACAGTAAACATTTTGTAAAACACATTCTAAATACAAAAAAAAATGGACAAATGTGGGCATTTTGCACTGTCTGCAAGCTTATAAATGCCTGCATTTTCGAAATACGTATTCTCATAAGATTTCTAGCACGAATCTGGGATTCAGACTTCCATGCTAGAAGCCTTTCTATCAGCATGGATTGTACTATGAATACACATGGTGGGAAAGGGGAGGGATTTAAATTGAAATATTGTAATAATAAAGGCAGAATTAACCCTTTTATGCCTGGATCTGGTCCTATGCCAGAAATGTTTTCCTTTATAATGCTGACTTTGGACATATATTCATTAGCCAAGGACATAATGTTTAGCTGTAGTTTGCAACATTATTTCATCACCTTGAGATTTCACCTTGCATCTCCTCCTCTGTTCCCCCATCTGACATCACAGTAAATAAACTGTGTGTTGTTATCCCAAATAAATTCCAAATAATAGCTATTATTACTTGTGCTGTATTTGATATAATTTCATTTCACATTGTCCCTACTATTGGAAAAAAGGTGCATGTGACACAAACATACAATATCATGTACATCAGCTGTTAACTTTCATCACTTCACAATGGACAGGATCCAGACTTCCCGTATTTACACAAGTTGTTGGCGTAATTCAGCTGTTTTGAATGCATTCTGTATACCCACAACACTGTGCTACGCACAGAAGTTAATTTTGCACATCCTGCACTTCTATACATGGGGCGGGCCAGACCTCTGTGCACACTTTATACGCATGGTGGTCTAACCTTCATATTTAAATCAAACAGTAAGGGCTAAATAAATAAGTGCGATTATATTGTCCACGTGTTAAAAATTACACACAGACAAGATAAGACAGGGTACACGTAAGTGACCAGAATTCTGTTCATTTGTTGATATTCATAATTTTCAAAAAATTAACCATGGTCTCTATTTCACCACTCCCCATCAGAATTGCTGTTCCATCAATAAACTGTTAACTTCCCATAGCAGACGTAGGGCTAGATTTACTACAGGGCAGTTTGATAAAAACCATCACTTTGGGGCATTTTTAATGGCGGTCTTAAAAAATTTAATGGTGTTTATCACCATTAAAACGTCAGACTTACCATTTTTTTTTAAAACAAGATTTTGTTTTTATAACCCACAAACTGCTGAAATTACAAACAGTTTATCAATGGAATCCACCATACAGCCACTATCCAAACCACTAAAACAAAAGAGGAGGTTGTGCGTGTCAATTTGATAAAATCACCACTCCCTTGTCCCAAAAACTGTACTTCTTAATGTTTTGGATTTTTTTCTTTCCCAAGCATAGCTAGATTAAAGACCAAACCGTTAAGAAGAAGATCCAATTAGTAAATATGAGGGGGGTTTTTTCACATTTATTTCATATCTAATAATTTTTTTTCTTAGTTATTAATAGAAGACAGGTTTTTATGTTTTATGGGGACAGTACAGGCAGGGCCGGTGCAAGGGTGTTCGGCGCCCCCCTGCGAACTTTCATTTTGCGCCCTTCTGTTTAACAGTTTGAAATTGACACCAGTGACCATCCTAGATTATAGTAAGCGTCACCATACAACTCAATTGTAACCACAATAAAACAAAGCAATGTGTGTGCAGCACCTATTAACCCCCATCATGTGTGTGCAGCACCTATTAACCCCCATCATGTGTGTGCAGCACCTATTAACCCCCATCATGTGTGTGCAGCACCTATTAACCCCCATCATGTGTGTGCAGCACCTATTAACCCCCATCATGTGTGTGCAGCACCTATTAACCCCCATCATGTGTGTGCAGCACCTATTAACCCCCATCATGTGTGTGCAGCACCTATTAACCCCCATCATGTGTGTGCAGCACCTATTAACCCCCATCATGTGTGTGCAGCACCTATTAACCCCCATCATGTGTGTGCAGCACCTATTAACCCCCATCATGTGTGTGCAGCACCTATTAACCCCCATCATGTGTGTGCAGCACCTATTAACCCCCATCATGTGTGTGCAGCACCTATTAACCCCCATCATGTGTGTGCAGCACCTATTAACCCCCATCATGTGTGTGCAGCACCTATTAACCCCCATCATGTGTGTGCAGCACCTATTAACCCCCATCATGTGTGTGCAGCACCTATTAACCCCCATCATGTGTGTGCAGCACCTATTAACCCCCATCATGTGTGTGCAGCACCTATTAACCCCCATCATGTGTGTGCAGCACCTATTAACCCCCATCATGTGTGTGCAGCACCTATTAACCCCCATCATGTGTGTGCAGCACCTATTAACCCCCATCATGTGTGTGCAGCACCTATTAACCCCCATCATGTGTGTGCAGCACCTATTAACCCCCATCATGTGTGTGCAGCACCTATTAACCCCCATCATGTGTGTGCAGCACCTATTAACCCCCATCATGTGTGTGCAGCACCTATTAACCCCCATCATGTGTGTGCAGCACCTATTAACCCCCATCATGTGTGTGCAGCACCTATTAACCCCCATCATGTGTGTGCAGCACCTATTAACCCCCATCATGTGTGTGCAGCACCTATTAACCCCCATCATGTGTGTGCAGCACCTATTAACCCCCATCATGTGTGTGCAGCACCTATTAACCCCCATCATGTGTGTGCAGCACCTATTAACCCCCATCATGTGTGTGCAGCACCTATTAACCCCCATCATGTGTGTGCAGCACCTATTAACCCCCATCATGTGTGTGCAGCACCTATTAACCCCCATCATGTGTGTGCAGCACCTATTAACCCCCATCATGTGTGTGCAGCACCTATTAACCCCCATCATGTGTGTGCAGCACCTATTAACCCCCATCATGTGTGTGCAGCACCTATTAACCCCCATCATGTGTGTGCAGCACCTATTAACCCCCATCATGTGTGTGCAGCACCTATTAACCCCCATCATGTGTGTGCAGCACCTATTAACCCCCATCATGTGTGTGCAGCACCTATTAACCCCCATCATGTGTGTGCAGCACCTATTAACCCCCATCATGTGTGTGCAGCACCTATTAACCCCCATCATGTGTGTGCAGCACCTATTAACCCCCATCATGTGTGTGCAGCACCTATTAACCCCCATCATGTGTGTGCAGCACCTATTAACCCCCATCATGTGTGTGCAGCACCTATTAACCCCCATCATGTGTGTGCAGCACCTATTAACCCCCATCATGTGTGTGCAGCACCTATTAACCCCCATCATGTGTGTGCAGCACCTATTAACCCCCATCATGTGTGTGCAGCACCTATTAACCCCCATCATGTGTGTGCAGCACCTATTAACCCCCATCATGTGTGTGCAGCACCTATTAACCCCCATCATGTGTGTGCAGCACCTATTAACCCCCATCATGTGTGTGCAGCACCTATTAACCCCCATCATGTGTGTGCAGCACCTATTAACCCCCATCATGTGTGTGCAGCACCTATTAACCCCCATCATGTGTGTGCAGCACCTATTAACCCCCATCATGTGTGTGCAGCACCTATTAACCCCCATCATGTGTGTGCAGCACCTATTAACCCCCATCATGTGTGTGCAGCACCTATTAACCCCCATCATGTGTGTGCAGCACCTATTAACCCCCATCATGTGTGTGCAGCACCTATTAACCCCCATCATGTGTGTGCAGCACCTATTAACCCCCATCATGTGTGTGCAGCACCTATTAACCCCCATCATGTGTGTGCAGCACCTATTAACCCCCATCATGTGTGTGCAGCACCTATTAACCCCCATCATGTGTGTGCAGCACCTATTAACCCCCATCATGTGTGTGCAGCACCTATTAACCCCCATCATGTGTGTGCAGCACCTATTAACCCCCATCATGTGTGTGCAGCACCTATTAACCCCCATCATGTGTGTGCAGCACCTATTAACCCCCATCATGTGTGTGCAGCACCTATTAACCCCCATCATGTGTGTGCAGCACCTATTAACCCCCATCATGTGTGTGCAGCACCTATTAACCCCCATCATGTGTGTGCAGCACCTATTAACCCCCATCATGTGTGTGCAGCACCTATTAACCCCCATCATGTGTGTGCAGCACCTATTAACCCCCATCATGTGTGTGCAGCACCTATTAACCCCCATCATGTGTGTGCAGCACCTATTAACCCCCATCATGTGTGTGCAGCACCTATTAACCCCCATCATGTGTGTGCAGCACCTATTAACCCCCATCATGTGTGTGCAGCACCTATTAACCCCCATCATGTGTGTGCAGCACCTATTAACCCCCATCATGTGTGTGCAGCACCTATTAACCCCCATCATGTGTGTGCAGCACCTATTAACCCCCATCATGTGTGTGCAGCACCTATTAACCCCCATCATGTGTGTGCAGCACCTATTAACCCCCATCATGTGTGTGCAGCACCTATTAACCCCCATCATGTGTGTGCAGCACCTATTAACCCCCATCATGTGTGTGCAGCACCTATTAACCCCCATCATGTGTGTGCAGCACCTATTAACCCCCATCATGTGTGTGCAGCACCTATTAACCCCCATCATGTGTGTGCAGCACCTATTAACCCCCATCATGTGTGTGCAGCACCTATTAACCCCCATCATGTGTGTGCAGCACCTATTAACCCCCATCATGTGTGTGCAGCACCTATTAACCCCCATCATGTGTGTGCAGCACCTATTAACCCCCATCATGTGTGTGCAGCACCTATTAACCCCCATCATGTGTGTGCAGCACCTATTAACCCCCATCATGTGTGTGCAGCACCTATTAACCCCCATCATGTGTGTGCAGCACCTATTAACCCCCATCATGTGTGTGCAGCACCTATTAACCCCCATCATGTGTGTGCAGCACCTATTAACCCCCATCATGTGTGTGCAGCACCTATTAACCCCCATCATGTGTGTGCAGCACCTATTAACCCCCATCATGTGTGTGCAGCACCTATTAACCCCCATCATGTGTGTGCAGCACCTATTAACCCCCATCATGTGTGTGCAGCACCTATTAACCCCCATCATGTGTGTGCAGCACCTATTAACCCCCATCATGTGTGTGCAGCACCTATTAACCCCCATCATGTGTGTGCAGCACCTATTAACCCCCATCATGTGTGTGCAGCACCTATTAACCCCCATCATGTGTGTGCAGCACCTATTAACCCCCATCATGTGTGTGCAGCACCTATTAACCCCCATCATGTGTGTGCAGCACCTATTAACCCCCATCATGTGTGTGCAGCACCTATTAACCCCCATCATGTGTGTGCAGCACCTATTAACCCCCATCATGTGTGTGCAGCACCTATTAACCCCCATCATGTGTGTGCAGCACCTATTAACCCCCATCATGTGTGTGCAGCACCTATTAACCCCCATCATGTGTGTGCAGCACCTATTAACCCCCATCATGTGTGTGCAGCACCTATTAACCCCCATCATGTGTGTGCAGCACCTATTAACCCCCATCATGTGTGTGCAGCACCTATTAACCCCCATCATGTGTGTGCAGCACCTATTAACCCCCATCATGTGTGTGCAGCACCTATTAACCCCCATCATGTGTGTGCAGCACCTATTAACCCCCATCATGTGTGTGCAGCACCTATTAACCCCCATCATGTGTGTGCAGCACCTATTAACCCCCATCATGTGTGTGCAGCACCTATTAACCCCCATCATGTGTGTGCAGCACCTATTAACCCCCATCATGTGTGTGCAGCACCTATTAACCCCCATCATGTGTGTGCAGCACCTATTAACCCCCATCATGTGTGTGCAGCACCTATTAACCCCCATCATGTGTGTGCAGCACCTATTAACCCCCATCATGTGTGTGCAGCACCTATTAACCCCCATCATGTGTGTGCAGCACCTATTAACCCCCATCATGTGTGTGCAGCACCTATTAACCCCCATCATGTGTGTGCAGCACCTATTAACCCCCATCATGTGTGTGCAGCACCTATTAACCCCCATCATGTGTGTGCAGCACCTATTAACCCCCATCATGTGTGTGCAGCACCTATTAACCCCCATCATGTGTGTGCAGCACCTATTAACCCCCATCATGTGTGTGCAGCACCTATTAACCCCCATCATGTGTGTGCAGCACCTATTAACCCCCATCATGTGTGTGCAGCACCTATTAACCCCCATCATGTGTGTGCAGCACCTATTAACCCCCATCATGTGTGTGCAGCACCTATTAACCCCCATCATGTGTGTGCAGCACCTATTAACCCCCATCATGTGTGTGCAGCACCTATTAACCCCCATCATGTGTGTGCAGCACCTATTAACCCCCATCATGTGTGTGCAGCACCTATTAACCCCCATCATGTGTGTGCAGCACCTATTAACCCCCATCATGTGTGTGCAGCACCTATTAACCCCCATCATGTGTGTGCAGCACCTATTAACCCCCATCATGTGTGTGCAGCACCTATTAACCCCCATCATGTGTGTGCAGCACCTATTAACCCCCATCATGTGTGTGCAGCACCTATTAACCCCCATCATGTGTGTGCAGCACCTATTAACCCCCATCATGTGTGTGCAGCACCTATTAACCCCCATCATGTGTGTGCAGCACCTATTAACCCCCATCATGTGTGTGCAGCACCTATTAACCCCCATCATGTGTGTGCAGCACCTATTAACCCCCATCATGTGTGTGCAGCACCTATTAACCCCCATCATGTGTGTGCAGCACCTATTAACCCCCATCATGTGTGTGCAGCACCTATTAACCCCCATCATGTGTGTGCAGCACCTATTAACCCCCATCATGTGTGTGCAGCACCTATTAACCCCCATCATGTGTGTGCAGCACCTATTAACCCCCATCATGTGTGTGCAGCACCTATTAACCCCCATCATGTGTGTGCAGCACCTATTAACCCCCATCATGTGTGTGCAGCACCTATTAACCCCCATCATGTGTGTGCAGCACCTATTAACCCCCATCATGTGTGTGCAGCACCTATTAACCCCCATCATGTGTGTGCAGCACCTATTAACCCCCATCATGTGTGTGCAGCACCTATTAACCCCCATCATGTGTGTGCAGCACCTATTAACCCCCATCATGTGTGTGCAGCACCTATTAACCCCCATCATGTGTGTGCAGCACCTATTAACCCCCATCATGTGTGTGCAGCACCTATTAACCCCCATCATGTGTGTGCAGCACCTATTAACCCCCATCATGTGTGTGCAGCACCTATTAACCCCCATCATGTGTGTGCAGCACCTATTAACCCCCATCATGTGTGTGCAGCACCTATTAACCCCCATCATGTGTGTGCAGCACCTATTAACCCCCATCATGTGTGTGCAGCACCTATTAACCCCCATCATGTGTGTGCAGCACCTATTAACCCCCATCATGTGTGTGCAGCACCTATTAACCCCCATCATGTGTGTGCAGCACCTATTAACCCCCATCATGTGTGTGCAGCACCTATTAACCCCCATCATGTGTGTGCAGCACCTATTAACCCCCATCATGTGTGTGCAGCACCTATTAACCCCCATCATGTGTGTGCAGCACCTATTAACCCCCATCATGTGTGTGCAGCACCTATTAACCCCCATCATGTGTGTGCAGCACCTATTAACCCCCATCATGTGTGTGCAGCACCTATTAACCCCCATCATGTGTGTGCAGCACCTATTAACCCCCATCATGTGTGTGCAGCACCTATTAACCCCCATCATGTGTGTGCAGCACCTATTAACCCCCATCATGTGTGTGCAGCACCTATTAACCCCCATCATGTGTGTGCAGCACCTATTAACCCCCATCATGTGTGTGCAGCACCTATTAACCCCCATCATGTGTGTGCAGCACCTATTAACCCCCATCATGTGTGTGCAGCACCTATTAACCCCCATCATGTGTGTGCAGCACCTATTAACCCCCATCATGTGTGTGCAGCACCTATTAACCCCCATCATGTGTGTGCAGCACCTATTAACCCCCATCATGTGTGTGCAGCACCTATTAACCCCCATCATGTGTGTGCAGCACCTATTAACCCCCATCATGTGTGTGCAGCACCTATTAACCCCCATCATGTGTGTGCAGCACCTATTAACCCCCATCATGTGTGTGCAGCACCTATTAACCCCCATCATGTGTGTGCAGCACACCTATTAACCCCCATCATGTGTGTGCAGCACCCAGCGCCCTATACCATTACTTACCTTTGAAGTCTTCTCCTCCTCTGGCTGCTGCTTCTCCTCCGCGGCGGGCTCTGCATGACGTTGCTGTGACCTCCAGGTCACTCCAGCGTCGTCAGTGAGGGGGAGGGGCTGCTCACACAGGCAGAGCAGCACTGAGATGGACGCTGTTGTGAGGCTCTATAAGGCGCTCTCATCAGACTGATGAGATCACCTTACAATGTTTTACAGCAGCATCCGTCTTGCAGGGAGTGGGGGGATGAGCGCCTGTCCAGCATGGCGCCTGGATGCATTGCATCCCCCCGCGGAGCGGGTCGCGCCGGCCCTGAGTACAGGTCATGATGGTGTTTGGAGTACTACATTCACCAGCATATCCGAGCTTGCTGCAACCTTTAGTGCTACAATTGAAATATTTTTTTCACTTTTATTATGTTTTAGACTGTTTCAAACCGCAGCCAGACACGCATTTTAGTCAATTTAGCCTATAATATCTGTTGGTTTTAACCCTTCTTCCAGCATATTATAGGACTTCCTCACCTGGCAGTTCACTCCTCACTGTAGATATAATGCCTGACTCTGCACCCAGGATTTTACGCCAAATATAATAATCAAAGATGGAACAAACTGCAAGCTTAATACCTGATCACCTGTATACCTACTTTCATAGGGGAGTGATAATGATCATTGGAAATACTTGTGTATTATTTGTTCCTGATCACGTAATTTTACATTGAAGTACTTAAATTTAACTTATATACAGTAATTTCAACCACCCTAATGCCAATGTTGACTGTGTGCAGGAAAACTATAAAACTTGTGCACTGTGTACAAGAAGAAGCTGAACAAGGTCCAGGAATCCAAACTCTATGATACAGGTCATGGCCAGGGTGTGCCCCTGGTTGTGATACTAAGACAGGGTTATCAAGAAGGGTTACTCGCACTAGCCCAAAGAAGAAGAGGAGAAACAGGCTATATAATTCATTTGAAATATATCATTTATTATACCCCTGGTGCTACTCAAATCCCACATTTACAGTATAACTAAACAAAAAAGAAAAAGAAGGGGCAATTTGTACTCCTGAGCTCCAAATAAACTTCATGAACAAATAATTACAAAATAGTTAAAAGTCAGACTTTATTGGTATTAATTTAAAAAGTGAAATATTAAATACTCCCTTTTGTCCCTAATCCCATTTTTTTCATATTTAGCTTTTTAAATTAATACCAATAAAGTCTGACTTTTTACTATTTTTGTAATTGTTTGCTCGTGAAGTTGAGATGGAATTCAGGAGTGCATGTGAAATTGTCCCCCTTTTTATATTTTGTTTAGTTTATTTCATCTTCATCGGAGTGAAGAAATGGACTGCGATTTGGGGCGGGGTTTAATGACGTGATTTATGCAAAATGTGTAATCAAGCCTCAACCTCTTTTAATCACCACTGTAATCCCTAGTGTTTCAGTGGATAGGCGAGGCTTTAAGGCATCATCAAGGGTCGGGACACTTTCCCCGATCTGCTCTGCTGTCGCTTCTTCTCTCACTACCACCGATACTTTCCTCGATCTGCTCTGCTGTCTCTCCTTCTCTCACTACCACTGACACTTTCCTCGATCTGATCTGCTGGCTCCCCTTCTCTCACTACTACTGATACCCTCCTCAGTCTGCTTCGATACCACTTCTCTCTCTCTCTCTCGATTTCCGCTGCTGTCACTTCTGCTCTCTCTAACCG
>WWET01002681.1:194247-205601 GCA_011038615.1 Limnodynastes dumerilii | reverse complement strand
GCTCTTACCAACTGACCCTCAACCGTTTTTTTCTATGCATCACACTTTACATCGATACTTCCAGAAATTGACCCTCGCGCCTAGCAACACCTCTCACGCCACCATGTACTCAAAACTAAGCACAAAACCTAACCTGCATAGTCCCACAAAGGCGTGAGAGCAACATCACTGTCACCAATTTAGAATGTGCACCTCGCTCCCTGCAACCCCCAGGGTTACCACATTTAGAACACCATGTATTTCTGCCAAGAAATAGCCTCCTTGCCATTAAAATAGTTTGCATAGATGATTCTTTTTAGCTTGAGGGATTTCTAACCCGCTTTATGGTCATCACTCATCACTCTGACTTTCACCTGATTCAGATGTTGTTGACCACTGTGTTGAATATATATATATATATTTGTATAAGAATACAAGTCAATGTACATTGCATATGGATATACATAAGTTACATTCAGTATATACTGTACAGTAGTGGCATTGTAGTCCATGTTTATATGACCTTTTAAAGAAACGTGTAATCTTAGAATCAATATATTTGTTCACAGGTGATATATATAAATTGCCATATAGTTTCAAACATTTAATTGTTACAATAAAAAAGTTTAAAGTTTAAAAAATTGACAAGAATAAGCTATCCGATTTTCAAAAAAAGATGACAGTAAAGGAAAGGAGAAGTATTTCATCAATGGACTCTGGAATCATGGAACACCACATATTCTTAACTACATAACAAATATGAATCTAATTTGTCCTTATTGATGGATCATTCATTAAGATTCTATATACTTTTCTTTATACCATATAGTTGAGACAAAACATGTATCAATTTGATTATGGTATAATAATGTTTCAATATATTTTTCCCAGGTTAAGAAAAAAGAGTGGATTCTTTGCTCCATTGATACTCATGTTTCCAGCCAATCCATTCAGAAAACATATATAAAACATTTTCTCTACAAACTGAGATATAGAAGGTGGAAAAGAATGGATCTATTGTTGTAGAATGCACATTTTGCTTACTGCAGAAAATATTAAAGCTCAGGGGTTCTCAACCCATGTTCCTTCAGAAATATGTGGTTAGTCTCAAGTCACATTACAATTCGCTTACTTAATAAACTTAGGGACTTCAAATGGGAACCCTTCTATATTTTTGCGTCCATGGATGTTAGGGCACTCTACACCCATATTTCACATGAGGGTGGTGTGGAGGCTGTAGGAGAGTTTTTGGAGGTGGATGGCGGAGTCACTCCAGATTTTACAGATTTTTTGTTACAGGGTATTATGTTTATTCTCAAACACAATTATTTTTCTTTTAATTCTCGGTTGTACCTCCAGGTGCTTGGCACCACTATGGGCACCAGGTTCGCTCCGAGTTTTGATAACCCCTTTCAGAGCGAGTCTGGTGCTATATGGGAGGTACATAGTTGATTTGTTTTTTATTTGGGACACTTATTAATTCCAACAGTTATAATTTATTTTTCACTTTACACTGGAGTGATTCCGCCATTGACTTCCTGGACCTCAGCCTCTACGTGGAGGATGCAGTGGTTCAGTCTAAGACCTTTATCAAGACAGTGGATGTCAATAATTTTCTCCACTTTAACAGTATTCGTCACTGGATACAACACATACCTAAAGGTCAGTTATGCCGTCTGAAGTGCAATTGTTCATCTGAAAAAACCTTTCTTTCTCAGTCCCAGAATCTCCTTAACTGCCTAGTAGTAACAAATCAATTCCATTCATATCCAAATTCAATAGCAAATCACATATAATTAGAAATATTAACAAACATTTTTTTATTTTGAAAAGTGACCCTATTCTCAAGAAAATTCTAGATGACAAACTTAGACTAATTTTTAGGAGAAATCAAAATCTTAGGAACATACTTGCCCCCAGCAAATTTAAAGCCACCAAAACTGCTATATCTGTTCAGGATAACAACTGGCTACCACATAAGCCAGTTGGGTGTTACAGATGTGGGAAAACTAAGTGCCTCACTTGTAACTATTTGCTACATCGTAATTCTATGTTTACCTCTTATGTCACCCAGAAGAATTTTTCTATGAGGCATATCGCCAACTGTGACACGAAAAACACTGAAGGAGTGGGTGTGTAAGCATCAAAGGAACATAATGTCTAGATTGCCCTCCCACAGTGTTTTAAAACATTTTGATTTGGTGCACAATAGGGATCCTGCCGGCCTACAAATTCTGGTGATTGATGTAATTCCACCTACTAGTAGAGGTGGGAATAAATTTCGCAATTTATGCGGGGCTGAGATTAAATGGATTCTCCAACTCCAGACTCTCATGCCCGATGGTCTGAACGAGGCACTAGAATTTACTAAAATGAGTTTCTAATAGTTCCAAGCTTATGTTTCATTTTCTTTCCCTTTCTTTCTTTTTTGCTTCCATGTTGATCATGGCTACTAACACGTTTTTTTTCCATTTTATTTTATTTCTTTTATTTTATGTATTTTTATTTATTTATTTATTTTTGTGATATATTGTAATTAAAATTTGTAGATTGCTGGTCCCTTATAGTCCATCTTTTTTAAATATGGGCTTAGAAAAAGTCCTTATTGGCTATAGTTAATGATGTCAGGTAATTTGTCTCCTGCTCTCACTGCTACTCACTTTGGGCCTGATCCAGAACTACACCCGCCGTACTAGCTACGGCGGGCGTAAGCATAAGATCGGCTGAAAAGCCGATCTGCGCATGTGCCGGGCGTCTGTAGGAACAGTGTAGTGACGCTGGAGGGGGCGTCCCCCAGCGTTACTACGTTAAGGTTAGTGAAGGTGGGCGGGGGGAGTTAGTTTAATGAGGGAGGGAGGGCTTAGCGTAACAACGCTCCTGTGCGAGCGTATTTTCCATTGCTTAGGCCAGCTGAAGTTAGGGTAGCCTTCAGCCGGCGTAAGCAAGGGAAAATACGGCCAGGGGGAGTGTCGGGGAGAGTGGACACCGATACGCTGTGCTTTAGTAAGCACAGCACATTGGCGTAGGTCTGGATCAGGCCCTTTCTAACCAACAGTAATATCGGAGGCTTTACTATCTACGTATCAGTAGATTCACTCAGTAGATTCACCATGTTATGCATCTGTATTTGTATCATTTGTTGTGTTTTAGTATGTTCAACGCTGATATTATAAACTGTTACTTGCTGCGAGCTTTAACAGCTGCTTAATTAATGTCTCTACCCTTTAAATAGAGGGAGGAGTTTTAATAGTTATACAGCTGGAGAAAGTGCCTTGATAACATGACACGCGTCGCATGTCTGACATATGCTGAGCTGCTAAGGTGCTAATCGTATTGTGACCTTCATTCTCTACCAAAGCTGGTTTTGCTGATTATACCCTGTGGTCATAAATACACTGAAAATCACTTGGCAGTCCACGGACCTTGCCGCAGGTTTCTACACTGGCAGAGAGATAGGTTCAACTATTGTGCTACATACCGCTGATCCTGGACAAGGAGACCTGAATATACATCGTAGGCGCATCAGTGCTAATCAGGACAAACACAGCGAATCCTATTAGATCTAGTGCCGAGCTGGCCACCCGTCACTGCAACACTACTGTGGACTAAATCGAGTGGAAGTCCTTTCACCCTTGGATCGGATAAAAGCATTTTAAATAATGTGTGTTTCCAAATTTGTAAGATTAAATCTAACAGGAAGTGGAAAAAGTATATAATGAGTCTGGTATTGTGGCAGCATGAGGCTAAAAAATGGTGCGAAAAAGCTGCAGGCACATTCCTGGTGTGCGCATCCGTGACTGTGAATACATTGCGTGTTCACGCAAATCCTGCGCATGCAACACCTCTGCAAGCACCCCCCCCTCCTCCCTACATGGGAGGGGGTAAGGATGATTCATGTTTTAATTTTGTTCGTCCTGAACCTACTAATGTTTCTTTTCATGATGATTTAAATGCTAAAAATGTTGTAACTAGATTGTATCCTGTGTTAGATAAGAAATTAGTTAAGGGTAACATAAAAACTAGTGATAAGGAAGATGACCCTTCATTAATATCTGCCCTTACACATAATACAGTTACATGCTAACCGCACTAGGCAAGAGACAGGGACACATGCAGCCACAGCTGCACTACAAGTACCAGCATTACCTGTTTCATCTGTTCCCACTGCCCCATTTCAAGTTGAGGACACAGCCATTTTAATGCAAGATGCTATCTCATCTTTACCGCGATTGTACACACCAGAAATACGCACACTACACCTGTTGTAAATGTTTTAGCGCCACCTACCCACGCATCTAGTAGTGAAAACACGCAATCTACAGACATATCTGTAGATGATACACCAATACATTTAACTAGGTCACTTACAAATAAAAATTTAATTTGTGTAGATAACTCTGGTAAACACAGGAATTGTTTAGGATGTGAAGGATTGTACCAGTGCGTACACTCAGTGTACCTACTGGGAATGCAAATGGTGATGGGATTGTGCCTGTACAAACTGTTACAATGTACACTTCCTGGTCAAGGTCAGAATTGCGTACCATGATTGCGGAATTTCCTAACCCTGCTAAGGCTTTGACCAAGTGCCAGAAATATATTAGGGACTTAGGAAATGCGCATGAGCCCACTAATAAAGATTGGCGTGTATTGCTTAGAGCTTGTCTCCCAGCTAGTACAGATCTCGCAGACTTCTTTAGAGTTTGCAAACTAGAAGAAGACAAAACTCTAACCGATGCAGACAATCAGGCCAACATTGATAACATTTGTAAACAATTAGGCGTAAAATTCCCTGTACATGTAGAATGAGGGTGTAGATAATTTCATACAAAGGGCTATTGTGGAGATGATTAGATACACGGGTATAGAAGATATTAAAGTTAATCCGCATCACAGAGAGTTAGCAGTTTCAATTTTGATGACTGGATTTAGGTAACTGTTAGACAAAGGATCCAGATATCAGAACCAGAAAGGCAAGATCTTGATGTGGTAAAAACAAGGGGGCTGATTCAGAGATGCGATTGCGAAAAGATCGCAAATATACGCTCCTTAGCTAAGATCTTAGCAGGTTCCAGCCCACTGCAAAACCAGACACTCCCCTTGCAAACCGCGGTGGATCTTAAACTTAGACCACCATTGAATTGCCTTAACTATACGCTGTCATTTGGGATCTTAACTGACGTGGGAGCGTTCATTTAAGATCCTAAGTGTCAGTCCTCGCCCACTTTCCCTCATTTCCCTGCCTCCCCCCGCCCATTTCCATGCAAATCCTTAAGATCTTAAAGATTCGCTGCACTTAAGATCTTAAGTGCCTGCGTGCGATTCAGACCTACGATCTTAGCGAATTTACGCTCCTAAGCGCTACGTACATGGCGTTGCACTATTACTACGCATGCGCAGTTTTGCGAATTTTCTAGGATCTTAAATATACGCACCTAAGTGCCGTGGAAATCGCATCTCTGAATCAGGCCCAAGATCTTTAGCAATATCTCATGAAAGGAATGTGGTTAAGAGGAAGGATAAGCAATCATAATAACTTATGACATTGAGCATACAAGCCCTACAACCACAGTCACATATACCTCCACACATGACATATAATAAAATGACCAATACAAAAATGCAAAAATCTTTTGTCCGATGTTTTAGGTGTGGGCAACAGGGGCACAAGTCTCCAGAATGCATGAGTGGAAGAAACACTCAGGGTATAATAATGACTACTGGAGATCACAACAGGGGCCTTATAGACCAAGAGAAGAAGGTGGTGAGAGGTTTGAAGATAGGAGAGGAGACAATAAGGATCAGGTCATACCTGTGATCTCATGCAGATAGGATTGATTAGCGACCCAAAGAGCCTAATGTTGAGGTCAAAATTGCAGGCATTAATCAAACTTTTCTTGTGGATACAGGAGCGGCCAGATCTGTACTAACTTCTCCTTTTGATTTACCCTTAACCAGGAAAACCATACGCGCAGTAGGAGTCTCAGGGGAGGTGCAACAGTATCCTCTAACGACACCCGCGGAAGTCACTATTGATCTTTTACACAACATTCTTTTCTCCTTGCAGCATCAGCTCCTACCAATCTATTCGGATGGGACCTGCTGTGTAAGATGGGATGTGTAATTTATTGTACTCCTGATGGTGTATTCTTGGATATTCTAGGATCCCATGCACAGGAAGTTCAGGGCTCCTCCTAAGTTAATGGTTGTTTCTCCTAGTAAAATGCAGTTCCCAACACAGGTAGAGGAAATGTTTTCACAGTTACCAGGTCCCCTGTGGACCAAGAATGGGCAAGACTCTGGATTGATGGATGTGTCACCAGTCATGGTAACTCTAAAAAGTGGTAGGCAGGCACCAAAAATACCCCAGTATTTTTGAAACCTGAGGTAGAAATAGGTGTACTTCCTGTCATGGAACAGTTGTTACAGCAAGGGATCTTGATTCGAACCTCTAGTGTAGCAAATAGTCCCATATTCCCGGTCAAGAAGTCTGGGGGGAGGAGTTATAGACTTGTACAAGATCTGATCAACAAGCCAGTGGGAAGGTAGAAAGGTTCAATGGCACTATTAAAAACAAGCTCAGTAAAGTAACCGCTGAGACCGGGTTAGCTCGGCCCAAGGCATTACCCTTCGACCTTCACAGTATTAGAACCACTCCCAGATCTCCACTTAACCTGTCACCTTAGGAGATTTTGTAGACCCAGAAGAATTGAAATGCAATAGTGATGTGAAAGTCCATTATCTCATTCAGATGAGCAAACAGCTTAAGAAACAGCAGAAGTGTATAAAATTGATAGCGCCAGACATGCCACAGAATAATTGTCATGATATTGAGCCTGGGGAGTTTGTGATGATAAGAAATTTCTTACGTTCTGGTTGTCTAATTGACAGGTGGGAAGGACCATACCAAGTGCTATTGACTAGCACCACCTCCATAAAGATCATGGAAAGGAATACTTGGGTTAATTCATCCCACTGCAAAAGAGACGTCCAATCCGGAGGAGGTCCGAGATGAGGAGGGAGTTGTGACGATTGCCCCTAATCTTGAGCGCCTGTTCCAGGGAGACGAAGTCGAGGCTGATTAACAGAGACGGAGAAATTGCAATCATCCTACCAAATATGGAGTCCACATTTTCTCTCAACATTTCTGTTCCTTTTTAGTGTATTCTGTTCCGGATATGGTAAAAGAATGGAGGAGACTGGGTCTGTTATCGAGGTGCAGGATGGGTATCAATCAGATGGTAATATGGAACCATGGAATATGCCTAATATTATAGGTTCCGAGTATGAAAAGCGCTCTAACTCTGAGGAAAAGGAACAATGTAAGGGATTATCGTCTGAGGAATATTGCATTTGTACGGCTTGCGCCCCAGTGATGGAAGAAAGTTGTGTTCAATTGTGTCAAACTAAATATAACCCTAAGTATGACGGGCGCCCTTTAGATCATTTCCATGCTTTGGTGCGGAAGGTTTTGAACCAAAGAGAATGTTGGGTATGCTCCCATGTACCTCAGAGGCATAATAATCCAGGTTTAATCCCAGTCCCTCTAAACAACTCTGAGGTACTTCAATTATGGGTTGGGAGGCAACTAGCGGAAAAGTTTAATGCTTCCAGATCCCCTAGTCTTAGACAATATTCCACAGACAAATCTCTGATGTGTATAAATTTTACAAGTCATATTCGATTAGGTTATTGGGAAGCAGTATGGCATAATAAAACAATGGTATATTCCCTAAGAGCAGATAAGAAGCCCATACTTTCCAAACGGGTACAAGAGGTTAAGAACAGAAAGGGATTTCGAACACTAGGTTGGTGGGACCATGCAACAAAGACATCAGTGGGAAATGTTCATTTAGAATATTGTCAACATATAATACAAGAAGACACCTTGCAGGTCACAACTAAAGGCTTTGGTTAAAGGGAGCATTATAGGAGAATTGTGTCAGGTCCTATTGCACCATAACGTACCATTTATCCTCCCAGGTGACATTTATTATATTTGTGAGAGAAGAGCCTCTAAGTGGCTGGCCCTTAATTCCCAAGGGTTATGTTTTTTGGGTAGGATAGTACCTGAAGTTCTGACCATATCTCATGAGACTATGCTTGATACAGCTTGATGTCTAGTCCCCCACCTTATGTACATGTCCCTTAAGAACACAAGTATAAAAGAATTACATGATTTGATACATGAATCAACAGGATTCCAATTTTTGGTAGCACTAGATTTTACAAAGACTGCCAGAGGTGCCATTAATTATAAATATATCCATGCACTAGCAAATTTAATCAATAATATCACCGACATGTATGACGACACCTTTTGTTATACAGGTTAAGAGTTACAGGCCTATAAGAAAGAATTGACACAGCACAGGATGGTTTTAAATTACTTAACAGCTGTTACTGGAGGTTATTGTGTCACTCTAGTGACACAATTCGGAGTTAAGTGCTGTATCTATATCACTAACAACTAACAACACTGAGGACACACAAAGTTATAGACCATAAGATGGATGAAATCCTTCAATTAAAATGGGAGTTCCGTAGGTCTCATAATATGTCTCTGTCCGCTGTGGGGGGAGAAGTTGCAGAATGGGTGTCATGGTTGAACCTAGTAAATTGGTTCTCAGGGTTAGGAGACTGGGCAAAAGCACTAGCTACCAGAATAATTAAACTCATGGTACTGTTAATGGATGTTATCATGATAATCGTGTTAAGTGTAAAATGTGTTCAGGGGGTCATAAGATGTTAAAGGGAAGAAAACCGAGTTAGTTATGACTGTAACTGAAAACATAGAATTAACTGAAGATGTTTTGTTTTTGATCCAACAATAGAGAATTTATAGGGCGATAGATTGTGGTCTATCGAAGGGTGGTCTGTCAAAATCGAGTCAAAACATCAATCTTAGGCTTAAAGATAAAAATTTATCTTTGCAAAGGTATATAAACAAAGGACCTCGGAAAAGTGCGGGGAAAATGTGAACGCGGATTTACACAATCATGCGCATGCATTGAAGTGCGCGTGCGTACTTTCATGGACTTTTGTAACATACTATATTACTCTTTATTAAACATTGATTTGGTCTCCCTTACAGAGGATGACATGATGGGCCTTCAGACCCTCATGGATCTTCTGCCAAGCGTCGTCGTCCATGATGATCCTGAACCTATCAGCCATCCTCTGTTACCTCCTTTGTATTCTGAAGATCTGTCTGGATCAATGTCACATAAATTTAAAAAAAAAATCAAATTTTTATCCACTACAGCACAAGACGGAATTGATTGATAGTTTTTATAATTAAACACTCTCAGAATTTAAGCATTTAAGCGACAAAACTGATAAGAAGCCTATAATCAATCATAACCTGTCTAGTGCAGAGCAGAAAGCTTTAAAGGAACTGATGAACAGTAATTCACTTGTCATTAAGGCCGCCGACAAGGAAGGAGGACTTGTCCTTATGGACACCTCGTATTATGAGGAGGAAGCCTTCTCTCAACTTAAGCATGACAGGTTTTATGAAACCTTAAAATCCAATCCTATGGAACAATACCATCTTGATTTTAAAACCCTTTTGTCCCCGGCCTTAGACAGCCAAGTAATTACCAAAAATGAATTTGATTTTTATCTTTCCTACTAATCCCATCACTGCAATTTACTACTTTCTACCTAAAGGCCATAAGTCTCTCACCCGCTCTCCCGGACGCCCGATCATATTGGGAATCGGGTCTTTCACTTCAAACTTATCTTTTTATGTGGATCATCACCTTCAAAAGCACGCGGTTTCCTTACGTTCTCAATTTAAAAAAAAATATCACTGTTCTTTCCACTGTTCAATGGTAGTCCACTTTTCTTTTGGTCACTTGTGATGTACAAGCATTGCACACTAATATTCCACATCACAAGGGTTTATTAGCAGTTGATTTTTTTCTTTCTCAAGACCCTTCACTTTCTATCTCACACAAGGGTTTTATTTTACAGGCTATCAAATTTATTTCGACACATAACTTTTTTCTTTTCAAAAACACTTCCGTCAAATACATGGGACGGCGATGGGGACGAGGTTCGCCCCGAGCTTCACCAACCTATACATGGGCCTCTTTGAAGAGGAACATGTGTGGGGAGGTGGAGCTCCGGCGGGCCTCGTCCTATATCGCTGTTACGATCTCTTTATGACCTGGGACGCGACGGAGGGTGAGGTGAGAGATTTAATTTCTGGACTTCATTGTAACACTTTCAACCTTACCTTTACTTGTGAGGTACACCAGTTACCATCAATTTCTTGGACATTACAGTTGAAATCAAGGACAATTCCATAACCACTCATAGGTACCATAAACCGGTAGATTGCAACAACTTTTTCAATTTTAGGAGTAATCACAAAAAATCTTGGCTCACTAACATCCCTAAGGGACAGCTGCACCATCTAAGGCGTAACTGTTCTACCTTTGACTCTTTCAAACCTCAGGCCGAGAGTCTGGTGAGGACCTTTCAATCTAAGTCCTACCCTGACTCCCTACTTGAGGAGGCCTTTCATGATTTGGCAAAGCTAGACAGATCTTCTTTATTAGAATCCAGACCCCTAATTAATAAAACCACGAAACAGACTCATCCAACTTTTGTCTCACGTTACAACTGTGCAGCAAATAAAATCACCAATATTATTAAAAGAAACTATAAAACTCTGTGACCCAATTTTAAAATCTTGTCTTTCCTCCCATCCTCAAGTGACATTAGAAAAGCTAAAAATCTGGGCAACTTTTTGGCGCCCAGTTTTTACAATTCCCATACCACCCCTACAGAGACTAGAGGGGGGGTGCTAGAAAAATGGAACCTACCAAAAATGGGGGGCTGTTTTAAATGTGGAAGTAGCAGGTGTTTAACATGCACTTTCATTGCCCACAAAGCTAAAGAATTCAAGTCACATGTCACGGGAAAGTCTTATCCCATCACCACCTTCATGAATTGTCAGAGTTCATATTTAGTTTATCTTCTTTTTTGTGGGTGTGGAGTACAATACATGGGGCACACTACACGCCCCCTTAGGCTTAGATTTCTGTAGCACAGGCGTAATATCAACAAAAGCCCCAAAAGCAGTATAGCAACGCATTTTTCTAAAAGCTGTGACTCAGATATATCAAGACTCACTATCATAGGGATAGATTCTGTACCTTCCACTTTGAGAGGGGGGATAGATATCAACGCCTGTGCTCCAGAGAAGTGTATTGAATCCACACTTTACAAACATTTTATCCAGGGGGCATGAATGAATGCATAATTTGGATTTTGGATTTTTCATCACTATCCAACACTTTTTCTCTCATAGTCATTATCAGCAGATTTATCATTTATTTTTACAATTATACTTATTTTATTAT
>WWET01002681.1:171203-193758 GCA_011038615.1 Limnodynastes dumerilii | reverse complement strand
CATTTATTTTATTTTATTATTTTATTTTTCATATTGTATACATATTCATCTGTATTGCTTACTATTAATCAAATTAACTGACTTATTCTTTATTTATTATTTATTGACTTTTATTTCATTTTTATTTTTCTATTTATTTTTAACTTTATTGTTCTATTTTGCTTTTTGTTTTCATTATTATACATATTTTTAATTCTGTATTTTATTTATTTATTAATAATCACTATTAGTTATTCTGTTTGGATTCTGGTTTCCTCATAGGCACCGATACTGCTGGCAAGGCACCTTGCAGTTTCATATGTCATGCTCATACTGATCATCTAGTGATCTCTTTGAGGTATCTGAGCCTTTAAAAATGTTCAACCGTAGTTGTCATGGAAGTTTAAACACCTCCATCTGAATTTAGAATTCAATGTATTTATTTATTTATACTCATCATATAGAACTCTTGTGTTGATTGTGTATCTAAACACTTAAAATATATTAACATTTTGGGTTTGTTTTATGAATCTCAACAGGTTTGCTTATATTGTGACCATCTGTTTTTTAATTGTTTTTTTTAAATAATTAAGGGTATAAATAGACTTCCTGTGAGTTCCGTTACCCCTTCTGAGGAAATTGTCGGTACAGACAAAGAAACGCGTCAAGAAAGCATCAGATGTATACCTTGATTATTACATGCACCCTCTGGTTCTATTGAACCCATTTTCATCAGAATATCAAGTCTCGTTACCTTCAACAGCAGTGTTCTTTTTTACATCTAGAGGGACTACTAGTCCCACAGACTTCTAACGCTACTCTACTCAGCCTTGTTGTCTCTCAGCCTACTAACACCATCGTGGAGGTTTCTGGCTTTTCAGCACAGACCCTGTGGCAACACAGTGCCGGTTAATTACTCCTGCATCCACAGGTGCTTCATCTCAACGTCCTATATTGCTGAAAGGCTGTAATCCCTGCGCTCTTCCAGGGCATCAGACCGCAAATAAGACAAAGGGACTACTGGTCCCACGGACACTTCAACCACGCTTCTCAGCCACTGTGGAGACCTACGGCTCATTGTTCCAGACTCTGTAGTAACAGAGCGTCAGTGCACTATTCCTTCATCTGCACTTGTATTACTGTTCTAGTCCACACCGCTGAAAGACCAAGATCTCTGCGCTCTATCCGGTAGCAAGACCGTCATTACTGCGCTCCAGGTTTCACTCTGGTTATGACAGGTGTGAGTAGCTTTGTCCCATTTACAGGAGACTCTTCCTTTCTCATTGGAATCCCTGCCTATAGCCATTACAACACAGACTAATTATATCAAGTTTTGTGATTTATACATTGTGGCTATTCTTCACACCATCCACACATGCTTCCATTGTTGTATGCTACTATTTATTCCTTTGCTTTATGCTGGGACTGTTTTGATTCTTTCATACCTGGAGATACACATTGAATAAGTTATTTCAAGCTTGGATCTCTGACAGTGGGTGTCTGGCAGCCAGCCTACATCCTATTCAGGAACTAAGTGGATCACAGTTTCTGTCCAGGTTTTAGGGTTCATTGCAAGAGAACTTGGGTCCCTTTCTACTGGGAGTATCTCTCTGAGTGCTCCTTTCTAGGGATTATTTCACATGTTGTGGTGAAATATTTATGTGTGCATTATCTACTGCATTTATTGGTATTACCGATGCTTTATATCCTTTATTTTAAATGTTTTATGGTCTAATAAATCATATTTTTTTAACGTCGAGATTCACTAGCTCGTTCTAGCGCTGCTACAAATCTTTCTTGCATCCTTCTCTTTTGACAGGCAGTTTATGTCTTTGCAGGTAGCGCTCTGAATTTGACTTATTCACCCTATCCACCGAGCAGGACTTGTTCATGATTAATGTCTAAATGTGTTCTTATTTATTAAAACTGTATTTTATATTTGCAGATAGTTCAATCAGCTAATTGTCGCCGATTAACGAATGAATGTCTTACTTGTATCATATTTAGACTTGTAGTGTAGAAAACAATGTTGTGCTAGTGATGCTATGTTTCGCCAAAAGATCGCATAAAGCGATTGCAAGTTATAGGTAGTAATAAGTTATGTTATGAAATGTTTCTGTTTGCAATTATGCTGGTAAACCTCTGGAGTAAAAACAAAGAAAGATCCCAAGACCAATGATGAGCCAGGGATCCAAGATGACCGTGAGGATTCTCCAATCAAGATGCAATCCGTTACCTCTTTGATCCTACCTGTTAAAAGAACTCTGCCCAGGCTCTGAAGGCCAAACAGGCTTTTGTACTGAAGTCTTGCAAGTGACTGGTCTGCGCTGCTGTATCAGGAGATCAGCACTTTTGGATTAACTCTTTTCTTTCTGCTTCAAATACATCTTTTTGAGTTGGACCGCATCATCGACTGGTTTGGTATTTTCAGGTTTAATTGCGAATTACTGCACTGCGTTCTTTCAGGGTACTGACTCAACAATATGATGTGTGAAGAAGGATGAAACTGAATGGGGGAAGATATAAAATGCGGTTTGAGGCATGTAACAAAATGAAATGCCAAATATTCATCAGCTGAGTATGACACACTAATGTTATGTTACAACTATGCCATTGTTTCATGTTAAGAGTTATATTTTGCTAAAGTTAATGATTCCTCAGTGGGTAAGTGGTACTCACCAAAAGAAAGGTTAAGAACCAGGGTTAAAGATAATTTTTTTTAAGATTCCAAAAATGGCACATTATGGCATTAGTGGTAAGTGAGGTAATAAATGATTGACAGAAAAATCTATGATTTGCACCTAGAATGTCATGATAGGATAACAATTTCTTAGGCAGTGATATACTGTAAGGTGACATATAGCAAAGAGCATTTAGGTCAGGCACACAAGGATGTGTTATCTATAGAGAAGCAATGCGATGGGGAGAGATATTCTCTATAAAATATTCTATAGAGTATTTCTCTATAACTGGTTGCTATTAAACTATTAATAGAGTATATTAAAGCTTTCAACATTTTTTTTTTTTTTGCTTTACCCAAGGTACCTTTCCCTCCCTTGCCCAGTAAGGCAAATAATAAGCAATGTGAAAAGCATTGTAAATATAGATAAATATAGAAGTGATAGAGGTAGAACTGTGCTGTAAAAGGGAATCCAGCGAGTTAGACCAATCAGCTGGAGCAAATGAAGAAACACACTGAAGCGTGTAGTGTTATCATCAGATTCCAATTTGAACATAACATTTTTTTCCAGACAGTGCTAAATAATAATATAAAAAGTTAGAATTAAAACAAATTTTATTCTGCACATTAAAATATAGATATTCTACCAACAAGCAGATGAAAAATTGGCTTCAACTCATAAAGTTACCTAGAGCAGAGTTCAATTTAATATGTAACTTTATCACAATTGTATATACTGATCATGGTATCCGAAATCAATGGAATTTATTATTCTGATTGAGTTAATAGCTAGTACAAATGTCGCAGCATACCATAAATTAATTCAAACCGGTTTGTATGTAGATATGAGTGGATGGACCAATGGCTAAATAACTTGGATGGTAATATTAGAGGAACCAGACAACGTAGTCACTCAAAGCAAGAGTTCCAGGAGCACTCACCAGTAGAAGGTCTAAGGGCTAAAGGCTGAGTGCCTTTGATAGCAGTTATTGAGCACCAAACACCGAAAGCCACTTCCAATATTTTTTCTTGCCTTCATTAAACTGGGTACACACTAAAATTATAAAAACTGGAGAATAGTATTCCGCTAAAACAAAGTCTGCAGGCGCCTCTTCCTAGGGGTTCACCAATATTACCCCAACTAGCATAAAAGAACATATATTGTAAAATCATTTAATGATTAAAATACAAATGAAAATAATCCAGACACTTTACAAACATATACACATTTATTAAAATAAACTTGTTAATTATTTGTGTAAATGGTATTGGTAGAGTTAAAAAAAAATCTAAATTTAATGGATTCAAATTTTTTTAAATTAATTTAATTGTAGCTAATGTAAGACATTTTTAGCCCAAACACCATTTGTAATTAGCTTAATTCCCAAAATGTTTAGATACATATAAAGTTGAATATGGTACCACACTCACAATTATCAAATACAAATAGATAAATATAATTGAGCTAAGAAGTCTAAAATTATAAATCTTATTCTACACAACAAAGTATTACAATTATAAAGTCTGCATAAACTGATGAATGTTTAATAGCCAATGATTAGTCAAAGACAAAATGGATCAGAGGAAAGCAAATTTTGTGATCACCACAACAGCATAAAGATCAAGAAGAAATAAAAAAGAAACTTAGTATAATCTAAGAGGACATAATTATCCAAAATTGGCCACTTTACAAAAATTCATTAGTATAACAGAAAAAAGTTAACTTCCATTCAATGGTATCTTTATTGAAACTCTATCTGTATGGTTAATGCGTAAAAATTTACATTTGTTCCCATAAGTTATTAATAAGCTTTATTGTCAGAAAGCTATTTTGAGTTTATCATTGAAACGACACAGTAATAAAACAATAATGGTTTTGCAATCATACTGGAAAATGCATGCTTGAGAAGTTACACATATTGCATACTACAGTGCTTATTTTGGTTACATGGTACAATTACACCACATGGTTTGTGATAATAAAGCTGTTTCAGTGAACAGAGTAGATTAGTGGCAATACTGTCAAATGGCATCAGGTTATGTCGCTTCTTTAGGATTTAATTATATAAACATACTTAAAACATGGCGTTTCCGGGAACACTTTCACTTAAATTTTTTATTATCACCTTCACAGCCATAATACTGGCAGGTAAATACTTACTGATTATTTCAAATTCCTGATTCATATGAGCTGAATCGAAAGTAACAGCAACAACAGGTGAGAATCTGCACCTTGACAAAACACATTTTGTCAAGAGATCTGAAGTTCAACTGTAAGTTAAAATTTTAAAATAAGCTTTATTTGTGCATGTGAGAGCATATACAGTATCCCTGTACGGCAAAACATAAAACATATTTGCAACCCTTATGTTGCAACATGGTTTTTGCAACTTTCAGTAGTGTTCTCTGCCAGTTAAATTTGAATCCAGAGTGTCAGGGACCCAAGCTCATTAAGTCCTAGATCCTAACTATTTTATTTTAACTGGGGGCCTAGATATATTAATATTAATATTCTATTACCTCCCAACCTCTGTTATAGCAAACTTCTATATTTACCCAAAAATCAATTGCCACCACGCTCTATTAGGATCAATGAGAGCCTTTAACCACAGTTATAGAACACGTAATAGAAATTATCATCCTGTGATTATTCCCACAATCTTTATGGATAAAGTAGCCAAAGCCGTCTAAACTTCTTCAGAGACTAAGATTTCAGAGTTCAAAAAGAAGGAGTGTAAAAACAATTGCCTGCACTGATAACCAGGATGATATGTAAAAATTTGAAGCCACAATAGATAGGTGAACAATAAACAAAAGTTTCAAAATCGTTCTGGCTAATATCAAAGGAATGATACCAGATACAATAAATCAGTCTTTAAAAAAATGTTCTTAAAATAAATTAGAAGAGAGTATGGGCCTGATCCAGAATAACGCCCGCCGCCGCTAGGACAGTGGGCGTAAGATCGGCTTTTCAGCCGATCTGCGCATGTGCCGGGCAGATGTTGCTTGATCGGCATACTCACCCATTCGTTTTCACGGGAGCCACGAATGACAGCTCCGGAAAGATGACTAACCTCTTCTGGGACTTTTAGTGTTTGGAAGAACCTCTCTGGGGACTTTTAGTGTTAGAGGGAGTTAAGGTTAGGCTCTTAGGAAGGTTGGGTTAGGGCCATAGAAGGGGAGGGTTAGGGTCAGACTGTGGGAAGGGGGTCTTAGGGTTAGGCTATAGAGAAGGGAGGGTTAGGGTCAGGCTAGGAAGAAGGGAGGGATAGAGTCAAGAAGGGTTAGGGTAAGGCTGCGAGGAAGGTACGGTTAGGGTAAAGGAAGGAGAGGGTTAGGGTTAGAATTAGGGAAACAGGTGGGGTAGTTTTTCCTCTTAGCTATCGGAACACACGTTCGGTGCTCCGGGGATCGATTGCCATGCCTTATCGAGGCATAAGCAATTGATATCCCAGCCAATTTGAAATAGGGTCGTTCGCAACGAGGACCCACACTCGTTTTGAATACATTGGTCTGCTTCTGCAAGTTTAAACCAGTGCTTTTTTGCATTGGTACTCAGTACCACAGCCTTTTCAAGAGCTCCATCAAGCAGAGCCATCAGTGTGGTACTGCTATTAACAGAGTATGGGCCCAGGCTGAGAGGGAGGCCTATGTTCTAACACTTTCTTTTTTATAGCAGCCACATTGATGTCATGAGGTAGAAGATATTCTGGCTGTCAGTGCTTGCAGACTCAGTGTGGAGGAGCTGCAGAGGAATAAGGTTATTAAAATAAATATATTGTGTGGTCTACCATATTTCTTTGTTAATACTGGGCAAAATTACAGTGGGTCATCTAATAACCCATGGTTGTTTTACACAGTACTAAACATAGCATACAGTAGTTTCCCCCATTATTATTAATAAAGGAAGTGTATGTCTTTTTTTTTTTTTTAAATCAAGTAATTTTTTTATTGAGAGTATTTACTATTTTACAGAAAAAACAATCAATAAGCATCAAGATGGTATATACAGAAACAAAAGATATAGCTGTAACATTTTTTCTAATCAGCAGGTTACAACTTCTAAACATAATCAAATAACTATGTAACAGTAGAAAAGACGTAGGAGCGCTAACAGTAAGGAGGGCATACAGAGCTGACTTCATTTTAAGCACATTCATAACCTTAGGTGCAAATATGCAATTCAAATGATTACAGGTATGAACGGTGTGGTCTATAAACATTAAACTGGATATGATGACTTGTGTCATACATGGATAGGTAGAGTAATCAACATAATTAATAAGATTAAATAAAATAATATGAATAGATAGAACAAAATAAAATAAAATAATAACCAACATAAAAATATACATGAGTACTGTAAGTAAAATAAATATAAATCAAAAATAAACTTAAAAAATACAATATAATTAATAAAAAAAATTGAAATATTCTAATAATTAAACATTATTTATAATGAATAAATAGAAATAAATAAATAATAGCACAAACATAGAACATGAATTGCATGAAAATATCTTTATAGGTTATTAATGTATTGATAGACTATACATAGGAACATATATATATAGCTGCTACTACCCGCTATCACTACGCTGCATGCAGTATCCATTGGCAACCAAATAAAGTCTACTAAGGGTGAGAATAACAACATTTCACCTTTTTTTCCTATTGTAAAGAATAATTCTGGTCAGCAACAATTCAAAATCATTTTGCATTTGACCATAATTCAAGGAGCCTTTAGTAAAACTATCTATAGCCATACTGTTCATTTTGTGCTCAAATTGCATCAATTGGTTGATGAATACTTCTGGTGAGTGAAAGACATTGTTACTATAAAGCAGGGATTATATTTCTATGCACCTTAGCGGCATGTGTAGATCTAGTGTGGACTCAAACTAGTGACACTATTGTGGTTTGGACTGTTTATCCTTCGAAAAGTATTTTTGTCACTTGCAATACAAGCATCCATCTTCATTCATCTAGGCTAAAGCTGGTTTAATATGGAATTTTTGTCTACAAAGATTCAGAATTTTTATGGCTGATTGCCTTTCACTGTGGACATTACTACAAATTAACTATATATCTACACTTCTAGTTTCCCTCCAGAAGGCTTAATATTTAGCTACATTTATCATATAAATTCTTATAGCCTTTTATATTTTTTGAGCTGCCTAATCAACAGCTCAAAATACAACTAAACATTTGCAGAGACTTATGATATTTTATTACTGATAATTTTAATATTATTCTTTTGATCATTTTTTGGGAAATTATTCTGTATGTGTCCCTGAAGAAAGAGCTCTTACTAGTTTTGAAACGTCGGAGGAATAAAGACGCTTTTATTGTCAACTTGTACAGTCTGTGAGTGCCTTATATACGACAATCTACAAATCCATATTATTTTGGACTCTGATGGAACCACAGCAAGTTACTGTTCTGTTATAGGAGTGCCACTTTTTGGACATTGCATTTGTGACTAGCTTTCTGTTAGTCCCACACCTGTGTGCACCCTGCCAAGCTATAATTGTGCTCTCTATTTTGGACTTATATCCACCTATCCTTTATTAGCACCATGTATTCACAAATGTATGGTCTGGCACAAGTGACATTACTGATTGGTGAAATGTTATCGTTTTCTGACGCAGAAGCAGAGGCAATCTTATTCAAAAAATACCCTGAATTATCTATATCTGCAAGCTCTAACCTGATTTATTTCACAAATTATTCCAGCTAAAAAAATGTGAAGTGGAATTTTACATGCACGGAGTGATACTGTCTGAGTACTATAGCCTCAAATTGATTCCTAAAGGATTTCGTATCAGAAAAATCCCAACCATTGGAAGAAACAACCAGGTGTTCTGCAGCCGTTGGGTGGCAGTCCTCAATAAATGCTCCCTGGATTTAATCCTTTTAGTGATTGAAGAGGCGTCCAGAATTGTAACTTCCACTAAAAGCAATATTTAAGACTTCTAATCTAAGCACAAGCAGTCATTGTTGATGGATACCACATGTAATTGGATGCACAAGCTACAATTACAGTTGGATACATTTCGTATTGAACTCATTAAGTTCAAAAAAGATAAAAAAGAGAAAGTCATTAGGGATTATGATTTTAATAGAGTTTATCCTTGGTTATCAGGGACACAACCTACCGCACGTCTCAAGAAATTTAATCGGCCCAGGAGACATTGTCAGCAAGACGAATATGCTGATACCCCCAGCGACAGTTCTACCCAATCTGAGAGTGAAGTTCTACCCTCCACACAACGGGATTTTTTAGACAAGCCCCTGTTGAACCCTGCAAGGGGCAGAAAAAGAGGTGGCCCACGAGGAGGGGTGGGCCACTGGAGGCGACCCTGTAACTAGGTCCCGGTCGAAAACTCAAACCAGTTAATTTTTAACCTATCAAAACGGGTATTAACCTGCACAGAAACGGCCGTGTTGCAAAGAGGTCTCTCCTTTGTCCCGTCCACACCCTTCGATGCGTTCCAATGGCGAGTTGATCGCCTTCAACGCCTTTTACGTCTTAAAGAGTATTTCCAAACAGACTCATCCAACATAAATGAGGATCAATCTACTATAAAGAGGTCAAGATTCGACCCACGGGGGCATAATGCCTCCATAAAATGCTTTGGTAGATGTTTGGATGATACAGTGACAAAGAATGTAAGAAAGTTGCCCCCTATGGGCAGGAACTTATCCCAGGAGAGGTTTGCTTTGAAAGACTTAAGCACCTATACTGATATTGTCATGCGCCCTGCCAACAAGGGGGGCGCGATCGTCATACAGGATATCAATGACTATCGCAACGAGATCTTAAGACAACTTGATGATGTGTACCTGTGAATACCTGTGTATTTTGGAACAAATCTTGAATGAGGCATGGGTTAATAACATCTTACCTGATCAGGTATGTGAGGCTTTATTGACTACACACCCACGGGCACCTATAATTTATACTTTGCTCAAGTTACACAAGTGTAAAATGAAACCCCCGGGGCGGCCTATCATATCCGCCAGGGGCTCCTTTGCCATCCAGTGTCAGAATTTGTTGACTATTTTTTACAGCCTTGCGAACAAAAAATGTCCACATACCTGAAAGATACCACCCACCTATTGAATTTATTGAGTGGCTTCCATCTACCCACGTCTGACTTTCTTCTATGTACGGTGGACGTAGTATCGTTGTATACTAGTATTCCCCACGCACCCGGTCTTGAAGTGATACACAAGTTGCTGTCTGAGAACCCCTTATACAAGGGTCCGTCATTGGAAGTCTTTCTTAAGTTGTTGGAATATACACAAAAATTCAACTATTTTTTGTTTGATGGGAAATGGTATCTCCAAAAGTTGGTTTATGCCATGGGGTCTCCTGTCTCCCCCTCGTTTGCTAATATTTTTATGCATGATGTTGAGACACGCTTATTCTTTGGAAATTCGGAGGTCAGTAACAAGTTTTGTTCTTCAAACGATACATCGATGACCTCCTTATTTTTTGTCAGGGGACCTGCGAACACTTTATGAAGTGTATGAATCACATTAGTACACAGAATGAACACATCAAGTTCCCTTTCACCTGTGATACCAAGTCGATCAATTTCTTAGATATGACTATCTTTATTGAGAACCATCAAAGAGGTACTACCATTTATTAGAAAGACACAGATCTTGTTGGCGTCCAGTCATCACCCCAGAGATTCTGTACAGGGTTTACCCTATTCTCAGTTCATCAGGGTATGCTGTATTAACAACATAACATCTCTAAGGGATATCCAACTGGAGGCTATGCAAAAGAAATTCCTTGAGAGGGGTTACCCTATGAATATGTAAAAAAAAAAAGGCTAGAGTGAACAAGAACAATATAGCTAAGTCTGTTCTTCCCTGGGTGACTGGACATACCAGGGCTAGTGCACTAGCACAGCTAGAAAATTATGGCGAGTTGTGAGATCAGATCCCACCCTGAAATCCCTCTCTGACTTACGGATAATGCCTTGTTATTGACAGGGAAAGAACATCAGAGATTTTGTCGTCAAAACTGATATTACACAAAACAAAACTCACCCGTCTACATTTTTAACGAAAAAACCTGGGTGTTATAAATGCTTAAATTGCCTCATGTGTTGGTTTCTCAAACCGGGTAAACAGTTTGTACACCCTTTGTCGGAAAAGAAGTACCTGATTAAGCATATATTAACTTGCACTACCAGGTTCGTCATCTACATGCTGAGATGCCCATGTGGCCTCTGCTATATAGGCGACTAGAAGAACATTACGGGAGAGACTGGCGTTACATTAATCAGCCATCAGGGCGGCTATCAATCTGATCAACCAGTGGCCAACCACTTTGCGGTAGCTGGAAATTCTTTACCTGGCCTTCGGGTTAAATTAATTGACCATGTACCGGACTCAATACATGGGGGGGATCGCGACCTAGCTTTGTTAAAATTGGAGGCAAGGTGGATATTCACCTTAGGCACGGTATCCCCCGGGGGTTTAAATGAACAATTGCCATTAACCTGCTTCCTTTAAATAGTGTTTTCCCATTCATAACTTTGGATCTCTCCATCAGCCCATATCAATCGATGACTATTGTAATTATTATTGACATTAGAGTTGTATGTAATATTCTATTGGTACTGGGCATGACGCTTTTTAACTTTTTTTTTACTTATTTGTTTATGTTTTTACAGGCCTGTTACAGCATCCGTCCCTTGCGTGGTCATGGAGCCCCCGGTGGAAGGCGTCAGACTACAGCGTCCTGTTGCCATGTGCGACGTGAGATCAGGTGTGCCTGGGCTGGAAGTCGAAGGGCACGGACCTGCACGACGGCACTGTTGGCCGTTCACGTGTGCGGTGGGTGAGTGCCTATTGGCATAGTTTTTTTTATAAATTTCTGTTGTGTGTCACGTTGTTTTATACTGTATGTGTCCCTGAAGAAAGAGCTCTTGCTAGCTCTGAAACATCGGAGGAATAAAGACGCTTTTATTGTCAAGTTGTGCAGTCTGTGAGTGCCTCATATAAGACTATATATATATATATCTGGGCGACGCGACTGGCTACCGATTTCAAAGTCCCGGCATAAACAAAGTGGGTTTTTTTCATGGCGGGACTTGAAATTTTCAAAGTCCCCAAAAGTAATCACTGCGTATGTGCAGAACTGCATTCATACAAAGTATGATGACCTGGCAAATCGTATTTGTAAATACTGTGAACGAAGCTCCCAGGCTTGCAGTGAAGAGAAGCGAGGCTGATGCAACTTCGTTCACAAAGAAATGAAGCTGTCTGTAAATAGACCCCTTTGTTTTTTTTTACGAACACCCATTTTCCTATCGGCCTGGTAGGAGATGATATGACACTACGTCACCACTTTAGCAGTGTTACAAAAGAACATCATTCCAATGCTGATTATCATACTGATAAAATATGGTGCCTGTGACCAATTTACCACTCTTTTTTGATACCCAAAATCTTGTTGGGCCACACAAATTGAAAGTGACTCGTGTAAGCAACCACCCTCTGAATGTGTTAAAATTGTGGCCCAAGGCTATGTAAACCTTTGCAAAACAACAGCTATTTATTCAAATAAGTTCATTAAGATGCTATGGCTGCAATGTTTATATACAGAGATATTTACATAATGTATTCTCCAAGCCATAAGTAAAATCTCGGATATTAAGCCAGACGAGATGACGGACGCAGGCGACAGCTCAAAGGGAAGCATATGCCCAGCAGTCTACTGAAATAAAAAAAGTTTCCAGCAATGATAAAATGTCATTCTTCATGTCTTCAAAGCTGGTTAGAGATTTACATACATGTGATTCCGGGTTTCATAGTCCTGACATAAAACACAAAGATAGGTAGCCCTCTCCTCTCAATGACTGGCGTCCGTGACGTCACTGGCACAGCTGCTGTCGCCGCTTATGCGGGGTGTGGAAGTCGGTGACGTCAGAAGCGCGCTCCCGTGCCGTTTTCTTTCCTCCTCCTTCTCGCCCCCGTGTCCGGGCCGCGCAGCATGAGCGCGCCCGCCCGTGTGAAGGCAGGAGAGCTATAACGGCAGAGGCTGCCCCCGCCGGCACCCATGGGAGGGTGTGTGGGCACCCACCACGACTCCTCGGGCAGCCTAAACGAGAACTCGGATGGGACCGGAGGTGAGATAGAGCAAGGAAGGATGGTATGGAAGAGAGAGAAAGAGAGAGAAAGAAAGAGAGAGGGGGGAGGAGGGAGGAGGGGGAGATGAAAAGAGATCCATTGCTCTTTTGTCTAACACTGGCCCGGTGCAGATAATACCCCCTGTGGGGCAGCATGCTATGACAAGCTGTACCCTGCCCGGGTGCCCGTAGGGGCATCTATGGGTATCACCTGCTCTGAGCTCCCCCATCCTCCTCTTCTGTTTTGCACCCCTTAGTTGGACTCCAGGGCACAGGTCAGCCTGGTACACACTGGGGAGAGGGGGTGACTGTTAATGTGTCACTACGATCTTTCACATCACGTTAGGATGGATGCTGTCATTAGCAGGTACAACGGAGAACCATACACTTTAAACAGTTTTCGATAGGGTTACCGTCTACTAACAGCATTCCACTTAGGGAAACCTAACTAATGGGTTGCACTTGGTTATCACCTGGTAGTTTCTGGCTTCAAAAACAAACTGGTCCATAACCTAAAACTGTCACAAGCCTCAGACTTCTCCCTGCTATCCCTGTCATATATACAGACCTCTCAGGTTACTTGTGACTATTAATGAGGGATGCAAATTCCTAGTTAGCTGCCTTCATTTTTGTTTTACTGTATATTTAAAATTATTTGTAGGACATGACAATTTACATTAAATATATTCTTTATAGTATAGTGTGTGTAAATAAATATATGTAGTATGTAATATATCTTTTCTTCATATGACAAATGCCCAAATTACAGTAAGACAACTTTGTTTATGTGTGTGTTTTTTTTTTCTTTAACTGAAGCCAGATTGGGAAAAAAATTACCACTGAATATATTGATAAAGACTTACTCATTATATTTTGTGTAAACTAAATTCGTAGACTTGCTGGCTTTCAAAATAACTTGATTTTTATTTTGACATAAATAAAAAAAAAACAGCAGGGGAACCCTAACCTCCTGCAAGGCATATATTGCCTGAACTTGGTAATTAGACCTCCTAGACGTGTGACAGCTGTAGAGACATCCTCTTAATCTTTGCTCCAGCACCACCCTTTTGTAACATCCTACATCTGTTCTTTGTCCCCTATTCACTCTTTAGCTGCAGTTCGCACTGATTGCACTGGGCCGCAAGCGTCATTTACCACTTACTGAAATAGACATGCTCCCACCCAACTGTCAACTAGGATCATTAGGGGCAGAGTGGCAAAGGGTTCACTATATGCCGTATGTTGCTTTGTAATATCTCCATTATACTAAATATAAAGGTATGATAGAGCAGGATCAGATGTTTGGTGGTTACTGTGTACTATTGCCCTTACAAGTAAATCTCTACCTTTTTCACCATGGAGATCCTTATTGCACTTTCTTGCTGTCTTTCTGATTTCATACATGGGGAATACCAGAAATGAAAGTCCTTAGAAAAAGTAAAGCTGCTAAGACATAGTTTAAAACCTTTTTTGATGCCCCAAGTGGGTTTTTGAGCTGGGTCAACTAGATTTGCATCATACTGAGTTTGCAGAGGAAAAGTGGCCTTTACCAAAAAGTGAAAATCCCTCTTTTCTGGTTATTTGAAGCTACACATTAATTTATACTTAATTTAAGATTTTTTGTGCTTTCAAGATGCACATATGCCCTTCTGCTCATATATATATGGTGGGCCATCTATAGAGTGATTTGTTTTCAATATTCAGAAAATGTTATAATTAAACCTGTGTTTTGTACATTTTCCTAAATTGACATTTTTATTGCTATATATTTTTTTTATATATATATATATATATATACCACTTGCAAATACACCAAGCCAAATTTTCACGTTAGAGGTAGGAAATATAGGGGTGTCTCTTTAGGAATATAGATTTATAGATTTTCCTATGTTTTACATCTTCAAGTGTTGATTGCATGGGAAGAAAGAAATCTGAAATCAATGGCTGTAATTTTGCAAATATTTCCTAAATGTGTTTTTACAGATTTTGCAGTTTTCTGGTTTCAAATAATGACACTTATCGAGAGTTGCCTTTTTTTGGGTGCAAGTGTAGACCTGAGCAATTTCATGATAAACTGCAAGGGGGAAGAAAATTTCAATTGTAAAAGTGGAAATAAAATTGAGAGGTGAAGTTTTTTTAGCTCAACTCTATTTTATAGATTAAACATAAAGCTACAGTATGTAATAATTGAGTTCTATGTGCAAAGTAAAGTATTTTCTCTACATGCAAAAGAATTCAAATTGTTTATCACCCCTTACTTTGCCAAATGTTTTGCCCTTACTCCTAAACCCTGGATCAGCCCCAATGGACCCGATTCAGACTTAAGAAGGAGCTTGAAATTAAGGACTTGATTCACACCTAAGAAATTTCTGCTTCTTAGGTGTGGATATTTGAGAAATGACTTACTACACATGCATAGTAGGTCAGTTTCGCAATCTATGTACCAGTTAGGTACATAGATTACCTCCGTGCGGTCTTTAAAGACCACACAGATTAGTTTAGTAAGAAAGAGGCGGCGTATTGCCGCCTTGAACAATGGTTAGATAGGAGGGGGGAGTGATTTAGATTAGCCGGGAGGGCAGGGATGAGGCGGGGAGAGACATTGTCCGTGCGTAGTTTCCTTCTTAAGAAGGTAACAATGCGTGGTAATATAAGGTAGCTCAATGCCACTCTTAAGTGCCATTAGGTACCTAAAAATGGGGGGTTTGGGGCAGGAAGAGTGAGTTAGGTGACTATCTGTCCACACCTAACTCACTCTTAACTGTGAAGACGGTCCTAAGAGAGGAAAGTTACACCTAGGCAAAACCATGTTGATTTCAGGGGGAGTCAAGTTAATGTTATACTTTGCATGCAGGGATATATTTTGAATTGTTAATTGCACACAGATACTGACCAGCTTTACTATCACACTGTTATTTAGACTTGGAATGGGAAACATCACCTCTCAACTCTAATAATTTTTGCTGCAGATGAAATATGAGTCCCCTGCAATCAACATGGTTTTGCCAAGGAGTAACTTTCCTCTCTTATTTTTAATCTCTGAATCAGGTCCAATGCCTAAAGTTAACTTCAGCCAAATTAAGAGAACTGTAAACACTATCAATAAGTTTACAATTGAGTCCCTAGCATTGTCAAAGACTGGAGTATCTGACCTTAAGATACTAAGATAATATAAGAGATGGAATAAACCATGAGTGTATTTGATGATTATGGCTGTGTAGCGTTTGTGTTCTAATTAATGAAAAATATACACTTTTTTGGTTGAAGGTTTCACTTTTTTTTTCAAATGCATATATTTGCTATTAGAAGTATTTAAAGACAGAATTTTGTAGTTTCAGCGTCTAGCACTTTGAAAATGCCTTTCCGCTAGTGAGTTTCACAGTGTTTTGTTTCTTGTATAGTGCATTAAAAATGTAGGTGGTAAAAAGGATCATTGAACACTATGGTCAGTACACTGAGCTGAACTTGCAGATAGCATTTCAGTGCAGGTAACTTTGCTGTTTTATACAAATTGATTGTACATGTGGCCATAATAAAATTGTCATTAGCCCACTGTAAATGGGCTGCATAGTCTAAATTTCATAGAGCAGGGGTTCCCAAACTCTGTCCTCAGGGAGTACTAACAGTGCATATATTCAAGGCCTCCTTCCTGGAGCACAGGAATATTAATTACTGATTGCCACTTTCTATATTACTTGTGACCGATGCAGAACACCTGTGCACAGTAACAGGCAGGGTACTTACACATTGGCTAAGCGTACGTACCCTCTCGCTATTAAAGCAGGATCTGACCCCAAATTACAACTTAATATATTCAAATGAATTGTGGCAAATAATCTTTTTTGATAAGTTGTTTTCTCCAAATTGAGATATTGAGGTTTTTGCCTGGTTGCTGCGATTATACTTACGTGAATTGCTGATATCTAGCATATAACATGGTGCATTTAACATTGTTTATTCTGGCATGTCTTATGGCTTGTAAAGATGGCTGATTCCTTTCTCCATAGTAAGTTTGGTCAGAGCTGGGTTTATTCATTGGCCGAAGAAGTGAATTGTAAGCAGCATGTTTGTTTGTTTGTTTTTTGCAATTGTCAAACATTGGTTCACTTTGCACTGAATGTGTCTGAACAGTGATCTGGTTTTGTTTTTTTTTTTAATATGTAAGCATGTAGGACTGGATTTTAACTCCTGCAAAATGCTTGTTTTCGCGCTTCCAGATACAGGTGTCCACACTGGAAAGGTTTTGAAGGTGGGGCAGGATGTGGCTATTGGACCAGATTCAGATCTCTTTGCGACTTACGTTTGCACCGAGATCTGTAATGAAGCACGGAAGAGGGGACTCTCGCTTAAGTGTCCAAAACCCTACCTTAACTTTACCACTCATATCTGTTTTTGTGCAGAACTGCATCTCCCCACCCCCGGCTCTTCATTAACATTAAGGTTAAATAACCACTATTCAACGTACAAAATCTTAAGTCAATAATAGCGGTTTTCTTTTAATCAACTGTACAGAATTTCAGTACTTGTTATCTCCTGTATTCTGGAAGTTCCTCACGCCATCAGGGCTTTGGTGTACCTACTTCACTACTTAAGAGATTCCTAATGTTAAGAGGGTAGAGAAAACAAATGCACTGCTCTTTTGTTTTTCCTGGATGGGTGTGAGAGACATACCAAATATAAAAGCATTAGAGAATTATAGAGCAAACCTGGCATAGACTGCCAGAAAATAGCTGACACTAAACCCTTTCATTGGTACTAAACATCAAATATTAATGCCAAAGTAGATATCTAGTACATTTATAAATATAGGTTTAATAACTGTTGGTTTACTCAGGAGTGCAAAATGAAATCTTCCACAAGCTGCAGTTAAGAGGGTAATACTCACAGCATATTAAATGCCATAGTGAAATAGACCAATGCAACATAGTATCATGTATTGCTAGTTTTTACAGACACATTGAAGCCCATGTATTAGCACATTCTTTTTTTTTTTCCATGTGGAAAGGTAACCCATCTGGGCTACAATATAGAACTATTTGACTCTAATGAAAGAAACACTGAGTGTGCATAAAATAAGCAGTAAAGTTCAATCCAGAGAGAGCATGCTGTTCTTATTGACTTCAAAAGATAAAATGGGAAACTAATGAAGGGCACATGTGCGTGAATATACATTTTAGAACACTGGGAAATAGAATCTAGCATACTACTTTATTGAAATTTCCTGTTAGATTATCATTGCCTGTTATATTATGGATTCTCCTCTGATTCCATTTCTGTCTGTCTTAATATTATATACCGTATTTCATATTTGATTTTATGTTGTCAGATCTTATATTGTTTGTTCTAAGCTGTAATTTCCCATCTACTGAATAGTGACTATAACAAAGTCCTTGAAATTGACCAATTCACCAATCACTTCTGAAAATCATTCTGTACTGATTTGTATTGCCTAATATTACTATTATTTTTTATTTATAAGGCACCACAAAGGGTCCTCAACACCGCATATGTAGCATAGACTTGACAAAAATGTTAAACAAGGTGAGACAGAGTAACACTAAAGTGATAAAAAATGAGGACCTAATGAAGTTCTGATCTCAAAAGAGCAGAATAAGGAGATGAGGCAGGTCTGTTTCAGGGTTTTTCTTTGACATCCATTTGGAGTACATATAACTCTTCATGTTCTTTGAAATTCTTTCTTGTTAAAGGTAGAAAGTATCTATACAGTATAGGTTTGTAACAACACTGTCTACTGTAGGGCTGAAATCCTGGGCAGAAATTTGGACCTAGTGCCAGGATAACATGGAGTAGTTTCATAGGGCAGGAGAATAGGGAAGAAGTGGCTGCAGCAGTTTATCTGTGGATACACCCACCACCTATTAAAACTGCTGGGACATCAGTGTCTGTTCTAAATAGACAACAGCAGACATACCCAGGGTACCAGAGAGATTATATGATAAATTATAACCTGGCACCTAAAGATGTGGGCTAACTAATAGTTTTCCAAAACCTATTCGAGCCCTGGTCTAATGATGCGTCTTTTCAAAAGCCTTTTTTATCTAAAGAAGTACAAAATACATTTTGAATGATTGCCCTTTGTCCCCAGCCATAGCCTGATGCTGACTTTGGTTTGAGAAATATCGCCCTGATACAGTGTATTGGTTTACAGCTGGCATACCAGCATTATCCACATGGTCTAAATAAATTCTTATATGCAGCCTATCTGGACCATAAAAACAAGTATTAAGTATTTGTATTAGGACTTTCATTATGACAATACTAAGTGCAGTTAAGTGGTGTATATCACAATAAAAATATAAGTTATAAAAAAAACCAAATATAAAAATCCACTGAAGTGTCCTTTGTTTTTGTTTTTTTAAATCTATAAAATCCTCAAGTGGCTAGGTGTATCACTATAACAAAACTTTCTTTTTAGTGATAAGTCTCTGAAAATAAATTAAGCAAAATAAATTTGTATGGATATTCAAAGGAGTGGTTTTGTATAGATAATGACCATGATAGATTAGTAGTTTAGTCATGTATACATTTTCTACAGACTTGTCACTTTTTAACACAGCAGTTGACAAACTGAAGAAAAATGCTTGCCTATCTACTGTATAATAACTCCCAGCAAAATGCGCATTTGTGTGTCCGCTGTTCTTTAATGGATACAAGGACAGTAGACTCCTTTGGGTGTAAGATCACAAAAATACAATAAAGTGAAGCAAGCAAAGACAGCATGCAATGTGTCAAGCTTGGCAGATCAGGGAGGAGGGGACAGAGCCCAGTGAGAGGTTGAAAGGCAGCCAGGTAAGGATGGGGTAAAAGGGTAACGGGGTCAAGAGGGTACAAACTGAGGGGGGAGTGAGGGAACAACACTAGGATGGAGGGCCCTGCTCACGTTCGCTAACACACTTAGTAGGAAGGATAAACTTACAGAAGACATAAGGAGGGGGAAGGAAGTTGACTGCAGGTGTGAGTGAAGTAGAGGGGAAATGAAGGAGAAGAAGGGATAGATGTAGGATGCAGTGAGGATATTAAGTGGAGGAGGGGTAAGCTAGCCTGAACAGGTGCGTTTTGAGTGAGCGCTTGAAAACCTGCAATGGGCGGGAGAATCTGACAAACTATATTTTGCAGAGACAATGTAATAATAAAAGTTGGATAATTACTATATAAGGAAAACTGTGCACTAATTTATGCGCTATTCAATTACAATCTGCATAGTAAAATTTCCCCACTATCCTTTTAATATATATTTATGAATCTTTTACTATTGACAAATAAGTTAATTCTGGTGCGTAAAAATCTTTTGTTTGCCTTGTATGCCCTGGCTTACCATATTGATATAGAAATGCACAAAACATATGCTAAATATTTCTGATTAGTGACTCCAACTGGAGCTACTGAACCTAAACTGAGTCTGCATATAGTGTAACAGTGACTGGGTTCCTTTCTCCAATTTGCATGCAAAAAGTTGAAAAACATTAATACACTTCCAATAACTGATATAATTTTTTTATGTGCTTATCAAACATCTGTAAAACTGGAGACTCCCATAAGCTGATTATTCTAAGTCAATAAAATGGTTGTAAAAGCTGAAGTTTAGTTCTTCATTGATACTTTTCCACTCTAAAACCTTAGCAGTCTTGTTGACTGTAAATCCAGTATAATAAATTATAATTATTATCGTGGCCCTCTATAAAGATTAACAATGATTTTTGACTGTGGAAATCCAGGAGGAATCTTACTGGAACCCTGTGAAATTCTGCACTGGATCGTTAGTTTTGATAGAAACCATTACCATTGTATACATTTCTAGATTTTTCTAATTTAAAACAAGTTCAGTCATCTTTAACGGAATATTTTAATAAAAAAATGTAATCTTGTAGATGACTATTTGAGCAGAATGTTTTTTGACCCATTCGGAATGACCGTTCTGGCAGGGGTGCTATATTTGCAAATTGGGCACCTTTCTTCGCCATTTTACAGTATAGGTGTCTTCTCTTTGCTTACTGGTATAGACCACCGTATTTCTGGTAATTTCCATGCATATGAAAAAAGCTTTAGGCAGGCCCTGGCAGTTGGCAATCCATTTGTGGATATGTTTGAGTAATGCACCCAGTGCTAGCTGATCTGTTCTATATGGTTTGGCAATTATATTCCAACAATCCTGCAACTGCCTGTATTGCAAATGAATTTATAATGTTTTGTGTGTGCTTGTGAGTGAAAGAGTTTTGGAGTATAATGTCGACTGTTAACCTGTCAGCACTAGGTTTATCTAGTCAACCTTAATTTATTCGATAGTGCCCACCAATGGGATCAACAGCTGTTAACCCTAACCCTAAATTGTGATATCTTGCTTTCTTTCTCAAGCAGCAGCCTATACCCGACCACAGTCAAGTGTGAGTGACAAAGTGTCAACCAAACGTGTACTGACTTTTTGGGGTTTCCATATTGCAGTTAACCTGTTAAACTTGTATAGCATAATTGGCACCTGCTTGGTGCACTAGTTCAGTGCTCCTCAACCTTTTCTCACCCTCGGCACACCTAAGCCCTTCCCAGAATTCCGCGGCACACCTAAGCCCTTCCCAGAATTCTGCTGCACACCAAAAGCAAAATCTACAAAAAAAGCAGGAATTACAAAGCACATACACAAATATTACATTATTTTTTATTTGATAAATAAAAAAAAAATCGCAGCTAATAACTTTTTTATCCTATGTTACCCCCCATCATGTGTCTGCAGCCTCCCCAGTAGCTCCCATCATGTGTCTCCAGCCTCCCTATTAGTTCCCCATCATGTGTCTGCAGCCTCCCCAGTATAACCAATCGTGTGTCTTTAGCTCTCCAGTATTCCACATTCATGTATCTGCAAGGTCTTCCAGTGCTTTTTCTCCTGTTGGAGGCATTGCACCGCGGCACACTTGGCAACATCCCGTGGCGCACTAGTTGATAATTAAATAGTCGGCCTTCTGGTGTTGTCCAACAACTCTTAACGGATGTCTGAGAGAAGTACTCTTGGAAGTACTAGTGGGAAAAGTTTTGCTGGTGGGAAAAGTTTATTTTAAAGATTAGTTTGTGATCTAGCAATGCAGTAGTTGAAAAAAAAATTAAGGTTATATAGTATGTTTTCTTCATTAGGTTACTGGTTCTGAAATTGAGAAGTGATTGGAAACATAGATCTATTGTAGTCAATACCACTTTTAGCACTTTTTAACTCGTAACCAATCCTAATATATGTTTCTATTATTATTAATGTTTTAAAAGTACTTCTAGAACATACAAGTATTAGCATGTTGACCACTACAAAGTTAGTAAAAAAAAATTATTTTACTTCCTGATTGCAAAGGAGACCCAAAACAGACCTTTTTTATGAAGCTTTTTGATTTTAAAATATACAGTAATAAAAAAAAAGGCCAGAAAATAAAAACTTGCACCAATTAATGTAACTGAGCATACTCTCCTTCACTTTATGAACTATGTTTATTCCCATTGGTTTAAATTGTGAGCTCTGAGATTCACCAAGATTGTAAGAGCTATCGTTTGATGTCACGGCTGTTCTGCTTGCAGGTATATACTCAAATGTGAATACTGGCATTTGCAAAAATTACAAACATAATAGCAGCAAAAGCATAAATTTACTTTTAGTAACAGAGTTGTTGATCCTGCAGGAGCTGCATTGCTGTATCTCCCTATCTAGTGTCTAAAGCTTTCTACACAATAGGACGATTATTGGTTTCAG
>WWET01002681.1:136776-162135 GCA_011038615.1 Limnodynastes dumerilii | reverse complement strand
TATTTTATTTAATATGATGATAATCACATTGCTTAGTTACAGAGAAAAACAAAATAGACATACAATATGCACAACAGTTTCTTATAAAATAAAAAGGTGAAAACACAGAAAGACTTCCACACAAGAACCGTCTGGGTCGGGACAGACCAGAGATCAGGGTCACCTCTTCCGTTTGGAAGTACATGAAGTGAACCAAAGTTACAAATCCATACACACTCTTTAAAGGCCAAACTACTCCTCTCCAAATAGCTCGCACCTTTGTGGCAGTGACAGTTTGGGTCTGGAGAGACTCTTCTTCAGGAATCTGGCTTTTATGCCCCTTCCATATCTTGATCCCTTTACGACAGGGCCAAACCCATAGCTTGCTATGCCCGACTGCCTTTAGCTAGGGCCACAAGATCTGGGCCAACTGAAGGTCATTCTATATTCAGATATTTAATTTGTACACATATTTGATTATATCCTGACAGGGAAGATCTTCTAAATGTGTTAACTTAGAATTCTTTGTCCTCTGAGTGCTCTGACTGTAGTGTGTTGAGTTCTGTTTAGGTTCAACTTCTCTTCATGTCTTTATATGTATGAAATTTAAGTACCACAAGTAGAAATGTTGTACCTGATCCTAAGATGCAGTTGTGCTGTGTTTGGATTCCCACTGTACTCATCTATCCATTTTAGCACTCAGGCAATCATTACTATTTCTCAAATGGATTTCAGACACCAGGATCTTACTGTAATTTCCATTCCATTCACAATTAAAATGGCAACGGCTCAGAAATTTGGAAGAATCTTCTACCTCTACTGCATTTTGAAATACTCAGGAGCGCTCTGGTTGTATCACACGTATAAGTGTTCATACTCAGGTCGCTAAATCGGACGATTAACAATCCTGCCACAAGCTGGGCATACACTAGGACGATTATCGGTCCCAGCAGGGGGTGGGTCCATAGACGGGAGGATTTCCCGCTAGGGAAATGTCCCATTATCGGCACCATACACCTCCTCTGCTGGGAACGATAATTCTAGCAGAATAGGGGACCAGGGCTAGTACTATGCTGCTCTGACAGCTTTGAAGCTATCAAAGCAGTCAGGACAGCCTAGTACATAGATATACAGCAGCGGTTATTGCAGGCAGTAATACAGACAAGAATCAGCCGAAGCCTCGCTTCACACAGTGCGGTTTTGACTGATCCCTGTCTGTACTACTCCTTGTACTACTGCTGTATATCTATGTACTATGCTGCTCTGACAGCTTTAAAGTATACCTTCAGATATACAGCAGCAGCTTTGAAGAATAGGGAGCCATTCAGCTTTCTGATTGGCTTCCTTAAAATATCGGGAGCTTGCTTCCGATTTAAATCAAATATGTTGAAAGATCAAATAATCGTAGCAGAGCGTTTCTGGTGCGTTTATTTGATGATTGAAAAATTGATTCTGGCCATTAACTACAGCGATTATTTTATTTGGGTGATCGGGCAGATAATCGCTCTAGTGTATGGGCAGCTTTACGCAAAGAAGGCAATTCTTGGACATCTGGATCTGACAGATTATTACAAATGCTGACTGAAAAGCTCTGCCTTGCTACATATAGGTGTATTCCTTGATTTTACAGATCATTATTTAGTACAGCACAGCGTTAATAACGTGGGAACATTGTGCACATCAGTTACTTTGCAAGCCCTGTAATGATAGTTATATCTCTGGGTTTGTTTAGCAGGATACAAATCAGGCACAACCCAGTCTAGTCTTCCAATACAGAGCAGTGTATGCCAAAAGTATAGAGCTTCAAAGTGCTTAATCTTTCAAATAGATGCAGGAAATGTAATATTAGTTTTATTGATCATTGCATTCTCTTAAAATATTGATTTCTTACTTGCTCTCTAATTTGATATAAATGTAAATTGTAAGGCTGTCAATTGGGACACTATTTCAGTAGCAATTCTTTCGCATAAGCAAATTGGTAATTTTATTAGCATTGTCTGTCCTTAACAAAGTTGTTTTGGTAATTTTTTTTGAAGCCATTTTTATAATGATATTTAACTTCACATTGACACCAGCTTGGTGTGTTTAAACGTTATTGTGATACTGTGCATGCAAATAACAGATTCATAGTTTCATATGCTGCTGTTGCAGGGAACAGAAGCAATACACAGAACCATTTGCGTGCAAACGAGGTAGTCTTCTTTTGACAACCCTTGCCTTCTTATTTACCCCACTACAATTTCTGTTTAATTAATCAGTCAAGGATTTAACTATAACAAGTCTTTCTGTAGTTGCTGCTACATTCGTTATAAACCAAATCCAATATAAGAGCAGAATATCCTGTTTTGATATCTAAGGATATTCGTGGAATGAGAGGGCTTAGGATGCTACTGAAATTAGTGGAGATAATGAAAGATTAGACCGTGTCCTGATCCTAAAAATGCGCTTTGGTGTCTGCTATAGAATAAGGAAGTGGCGGTATGTACAAAATGAATTGTAGTCTCTGTCTTTCGCTGATCACAATTTTTTTTTGTCCCTTTTTGTAATAAAATTTTTAACCTGAGATTATGTGGAAATGCTAGGTTGTATTATTTTACAACACTTAAAACAAAATGCCAGTATTATCAATGTGTAACTAACATTTTACCCTTGTTTATATATATTTTCTTAAATTTAGACTGAAATTAAGGTTCTTTGTAGTGTTTGTATATTACTTTTAAATATGGTAGGCCTGATGTTTAGTAATATAAACTTGTTCCTGCCTGACACTGGTGCAAATACATAGATGTATAAACAAACATATACACAATTCTTTATTGGGTCCAATGCCACAGCACATTACTTGTGAGCCGCTTGTCGGTGTGTGCCAGGAACATATATATTTAGGTGTTTCTTTAAAAAAAAAAAAAAAAAAAAAAAATAAAAATGAATTAGAAAAAAAAAAAAAAAAAGATTTGAAGGACTAAAAATGTGAGCGTTACATAGCTTGTATTTATACGAGATCTCTCAAAGACTGTGCAGACTCTAAAAGAAATAATATAATCAGATTTATGGATGAATGAACTATTTATGTATTTTTTTTATTTGATCGTGTCTATCTTGTGCTTCCATTTAATCCTTTTTTTGTTTGTTAGTCCATCTCCTTTTGAACTAGACAGCGATGTGGAAAACATTAAGGTTTTGTGGTTGAAAAGCTGTTCTCTACATGGAGAATGTCGCCCCTCCTTCCCAAGTGACCTTGTTTCCTGAAAATGAGCATTCAAGACTCGATAATTACCGTAATATTGGAATCTGAACTTCACAATGTTCTCTTTCCTCTATTGATTTCATGCAAAACCTTAACATCACTGGCCTAATTTCACAAAGCCGTTATTTTCTAATAAGAGGAATGTTCATTTGATTCCCCATAACATTTCATGCTCTGGAGTGACTTGCATTAACTGTGTGCATTGTATATGTAAGGACTGGAGGTGTTTGTATTCCTTCACATGGCCAACAGAGCTTTCAGACTGAGCTCAGATTTATTACACAGCTGGCAAACGTGTGTAGCCAAGGCCAATGGGCATAAGAGGTTGTGTCTAAACAGTAGCATCTGATGCTTTAGCAGATTGAGATCCACGGTGCATTGGTTAATATCTGTGCAGTGTGCAGCACATTAGCTGATTCTCTCTTATGGTCACAATCTCTGGGTGTGGTAAGGGACAGCAATGTTCGTAAACTCCATAGTAAACCTGCCGGCACTAAATTGCAGACAGCTATAACTGTTTGACTTTCTACTATCTGACAGGGTCATTAGGTCGACACCTGTTAGAATATTGTAATGTTGACACTCATTTTGTTCTTTGTTACCATAACTATCCTTAATTAGTAATTAACCAGCTAATTACATCCAAATGATACAACTTCAGAAGCAGTCAGTATGACAGAGACTCACACAGCTCCAGTAGCAGTCATGGGAGAGGAAGACATTGAAGAGAGAGGTAGCAAATAGGACGTGGCAGAAGAAGACTGGATGGACAAAATATTAGCAGTGGGAGGAGATGCAGGAGCGGGGACAAGGTCATAACATGTTATTTATTTTCCTATGTGGGTTCTTTATTTTATTCTTTCCTACTAACAAGTTGTAAAGGAGTGACGTTACCTGGCAGGTGGCTCACTGATCCGGTCCACATTAGGCCAACCTGTCCCTAAATGTGTACTACAGTGCCATATCCCTTACATGAACTCTGACAGGACAATTTGGTTTCAAGGAACGGATGCCACAAAGCAGCCGATTTATGCACTATGAATGTGTGAATACTCTGTGCAGTAATAGTTGCGTATCGGAAACAAATACGAATGATTCGGCAATGTAAGCCTTTCCAACTGCTTTAAAAAAAACAAAAACAAAAAACTGCTACAGGCGTCTAAACTGTTAGTATTTACAACAAGGCTCGAAGTGAGGGGCATACTGGGTACGTCATACCGTCACTTCTCCCACTGATTTCATTAAAAAGCTATTATTTCTAAATATTTACACTGACACTAATTTACAGTATGTACCACATTCCATATAGCTCATTGTAGTAGCTTGCATCCTAAAATGAAGCCCTTACATTGGAGCATCCAATTCTAGAGGGGCTATATAATATAATTAGATTAATTCTCAATATACATGGAATATATGGAAAGATGGGTACACATTATCTAATATGTGTAATAACCTAATTCTGCATTGACATTTTCTTATTATTCAATTATGGATGATGCATGTAGGAAGAGAGTGTTTCTTATAGACATTTTTATCAACAAGTGTTTCTATCACAGGTTCTGTGTGCAAAAGTAATGTATTTTCCCCGCATGTTAAAGATTTAAGATTAATGAGCACCCCTCATTTTGCAAAATGGTTTGCACCCACAAATGACACCCACAAATTTTTGCTATTTGGCTTATATGATTTGTGAAGTCCACAAGTTGACAGAATGTGCTGCCAGTTATGGGGATGCACTAGTGGAATTCGTTTTAAAATTCTCTGTAATGGAACTTTAGGTTGTTTTCACAATGGAAAGGCCTAATTGGTTCAGTAAACAATTTTATTTAATCTTGTAGTTGGCAAAAGTTCAGTCTTAAATAAAAGTACCAAAAGGTGTTTAAAAAATAAATAAAAAAAAAGGTTATATACTATATACCTTTTGAAATACATTCCATGTGACGCCACTTTCAGGGATAGATTTATCTTTTAGAATAACATTGGACCGGATCCAGACCCCCGCGTGCTTTCCATGCGCGCGGGGGTCTGAAATTACGCGAGACCGAGGCGAGTGCACACCCCCTGTCACCCCCCAATTTGTCAAATAAACCATGTGAAAGGGGTATTATTGTGTGTGGTAGCTATAAAGTTCATATTGCCAAACTGAGAGCTACTGGGTACCATCTTCAGATTTTTTTTGATCCGCTTTCTGGGTGGACATTCATTACAAAAAAATGAATTAGTAAGTAGGTTTAGATTTAGTAATTAGGGGCCTGATCCAGACTCCCGCATGCTTTGCGTGCGTGCGGGAGTCTGTAATGACGCGAGACAGAGGGGAGTGCACGCTTACGCTGCCATAAGCCTGCCTTAAATGGGTCATACGGATCACCGGTCCGTACGACCGCTGATCCGCTACAGTGTGGGAGCCCCCTCTCACACTGTACACTTTACATACTTCCCCCCGCCCGCTTTAGCTTGCGTGCGTTAATTACCTGACGATCTTAAATCTGGAATGTCGCAAAATTTTAAAAAGGAAATCTGAGTTGATAAAACATGAAATGTGTAAGCAAGTATGATCCTTAAAGGTTCTGCTACTACATACACACAGCCAGGAATATAGTCAATATTTATCAGTATTATGAACTCTCAATATTCTAAACCTTACTAAAAAAAATTACGAACTGAGACAATACTTGTGTTTTTACCTTTTTGGTTTGTTTCTTTGCTAACACTTGTAATTATTCACAAGTGAATAAAAAAAAAAACGGAAAAAGCAAAGGCAGGAAATAGGCCATGTAACAAAAACCTATCCACACCATTAACTGTTCCTTTTCAGACACAGGAGGAGGTAAAGTTAATCAAGGCTAAGATAAAGCATCTGGCCCAGCTGTTACCCATACCAACAGAGTGACTTTCAGTAACTGTTGGTTTAGTTCTTATACTTGTTTGACGGCTATACCTGCTATCCTCCAAACTTCAAAAGGGGAAGAAAATCATAAAAGAAAATTCCAGAACTGCGAGCCAGTCTAAAGCAATATTCAGAAATACATCATAGAAAGCTTAATGTCATTGGACCAGATCCAGAGATTAAGAATGAAAGGAAAACAGGTGGGAAGTTAAACTTGGGCAAAACCATGTTGGGAGTTTAATTAAGTTTATTCTGTGCATGTAGGGAGCATACAGCAACCTGCTTATTGCACATAGATACTGAGCAGCTTTACTTTTAAAATTGGAATAGGAAGCATTACCTCTCAACCCTAATTCATGAAATGTGCTACCCTTGCAATGCAGCTTGGTTTTGACCAAGTGTAGCTAGTTTCCTGTTATGATCAATCTCTGGATCTGATCTGTGATTTTCTTAAGAACTTTAAAAAGTTATCATTACACCCTGGGTTATGCAAATACAACTTGCATTGTCTTTATGGTTTATATACCACTATGAGAATTAACTTATTGCTGGCTTCATATCTAAAGTGTCTGCTGTTGAACATTGCTGTGATATACAATATTAAAGTTACTGCTTTTTTTTTATGAAAACAGATGATCACTATTTAACTGTGTCTTGCAGTTACTGTGAAATTAAAAGCTGTATTTAAGTGGTAACATTACTGGATATTGTCCCATTTCTAAATCCTGTTGGGTGGAGGGAATGAAAATTAAAATGATAAAAGATTAAATGACCTGCGTTTACCTTTGGCTCAGCAAGTTCACTTTCTGAAAAAGAGAGACTAGATAGGGATCTGTTATCCACTTTCATGTTGCTGAATTTACTGTCTAAGCTACTCTTAAGTGTTACAGCAGGGAGTTGTGGCTTATAAAATATTTAAAATATGTGTGACCTCCTTTTGTAGCGTTTTATAAGCATATGGTGGCTATGGTAAAGTTGTACGCTCTTCAAACTCTGATTAGTGTTGAAGCTTTATAGTTTGTTTTCTATGTAATGAAATCCTTCTGCAGTAAGAAACCCTGCTAATAGGGTATGTTGCTGTAAGAGTGATGTGTCTGGTTTCCCTTGAATGATATAGATTATCCATATCTGGTGCAGTATCTTCATTGATTAATATTAATTTTAATGCTTTTTTTCCTGGAGTTTAGAGGACCATATTGGAGTTTTGTTTATTGACTTTGGTTGTGATCCAGCAATACAGTTTTTATGTGATCCGATTCTGGATAACAGCTAGGCACGCAACATATGCAATAAAATGGGTGATCATACAATTCCAGTCAATTTGGAACAATCTTTATTTGTAGTAATAATACAGGTCGCATCTGTTGACTTGATTTTATGGACATCCTATAAATCATGATCAATGATGGTACAATGCTGGCCAAATGTGAGTAGTATACACACAGGTACGACAGTCTCTCCGACTTTTCCTTGCAGCTTAGGCAAATATCTGTACAGTGTGTACAGAGTCACAGCTGTTTAAGAAGGTGGTTAGGACAGATCTGATGGTAAATTGATAGTGTGTGCACATGAATCTGTATTCTCATTAGGGCGTGCAGTCCTTGCTAAAATTGCAAGAGCCATCGCTTCTCAAATATGAAGGATCCCCAATTACTGAGCCACTCTATCTACTCATTAATGCCTTTGCAAGTAAACAACTTCTTTTTGCATGGATGGACTTCCAAAACCAGCACCAGCTGAAGTCTGGGATAGGTGTGGATTCATTCCGATTGGGTGTCACAGACTCGTGATACATGTGCCGAACAGAAAAGCGGCTGCAATCTGTGGGACCGTCAGGATTTCAAAACTTTGTTTAATTCATATTCTCAATTAATAAAAAGTATGTTCACAACATTTAAAATTATACCACTTACATGAACTTGTGTGAATAAGCAAGCCATCGCAACTAGATGTTAGCAATTGGGGGGAGGGCCAGATTAAGGTTTGTGGGGCCCCTTGGGCAACTAACTTGTGGGGGCCCCTGCTGCACATTACATTTAATTTTTGTAATAACTTCAAACAGTACAGGTAATTAAATAAAGGGATACATATACATAAAACCATACTAGTAGCATCCTAAACAATTTAAGCAACCACTAAATGAATGATAAATAAATAATATACTAATAAAATGAACCTTTTCCAAGTATCCACTATTCCCTCTATACCCCCTCTCCCCATTGGTCCCTCTATAGGCCTTTCCACCATTTTTTCCCCTATACTCTTCGCCAACACTGTTATACCCGCCTTCCCTCTATATGGATAAAGATATTCAAGAGAGCTCTCCAGATCTCCTCTACCTGTTGTGACAGGCAGTGACAGCAACAGGTTCAGTAGTAGTGGACGTGAGCTGGAAGGTCTTGCAGGATGAAATTTACATAATCTTGCAAGACTTTAAATTAAGCGGCCTTCACTCTGCTATTACTGGTAGAGGAAAAAAACAACCCAGTGGTCAGCACAGGTCCCAGTATGTTGGTATTGCTTCAGACAATACTGATGTCGCTGCAAGACTGAGAACTGTCATTTCAAACAGGCATACTTTTCAGACAATGGTGATGAACTTGCCTTTTTGAAATGTTGGATCTTCCTCTGTGACACAAGATGCCTGCAAAAGAGAAGCTTGCGGGGGCCCTGTGGTGGATCCGGCCCTGACTGGGGGCATGAAATTAATTTACATAAGAAACAGTGAAATAATTTATTTGATTTTTGCCTCATGACTGTGTTCGGAGATTTCCAGTTTCATATACCAGGATTAAAATGAATAATGACAATTCATCATTATTGGTTTTAGGACAGATCACTAAAAATAGCAGAACATCAAGGAATTTGTTAGGTGTTTCATTAAAATAATTGCCGGCTATTTATGGTAAATATAAAGACTTTTTAAATTTTGCAATCTGATTTTGTTCATTTGATTAATAGTGGCACACATTGGAGGTGTTTTTAACTCTCTATAAGCTAAAAAGCATTGGTTCCTATAAATTTACAGTAGTATAGAAAACTGGCATGTTTTCAGTTTCCTCAATAATTAAAACAATCTGCCTAAACACAAAAAAATCTAAATAATTCTGGTTCTGCCTCCAGTGTGGCTGGTGCCCAGCTGGTGCCTTTCATTACTGCCAGCGTGAAGACATTGCTCAAGGTTTGGTTTGCAAATGCTCCATCCTCTGAAAAATTGTTATCCTGCCATCCTTCAGTCTTTAATGTAGCTAGCAATTATTAGTGCTGCTGCTTTCAGCATGTATAGCTGCATTTCACATCTGACCTGAGCCTTTGTGACACAAAGTAGAAGGCAGGTTCAGTATAATTATAACAAGCTAAGGAAAGCTCTACAGGATTTACTGAAAAGTCTTCTTTCCCCCCAAATTTACTGTCTCCTATTACCTTGCTTTGTTCATTCATATGTTTGTTACTTTTTTTTTTACTTTTTTCACACCTTTTTCCTAAAAAATTTTCTAAATTTCATGCAAAGTTTTCTTATTTTTTTTTTTTCTTAGCATATGGTTAATATAAACATACATCCATTTCTTTTTCTTTTTTTTCTAGTGGCTTTAGGACGTAATCAACCATTGAAGAAGGATAAACCCAAATGGAAAAGTGACTACCCTATGACAGACGGACAGTTGCGAAGTAAACGGGATGAATTCTGGGACACTGCACCGGCCTTCGAGGGCCGTAAAGAGATTTGGGACGCTCTGAAGGCAGCTGCACTTGCATTTGAGAGTAATGATCATGAACTGGCCCAAGCAATTATTGATGGTGCAAGTATAACATTACCGCATGGTAGGTTTGTAAAATAGTAATGAGGTTGTGTCCGTTTTGCTATAGTAGAATGTTGTATGCAGCTTAAACTTCATTATTATAAGGTTTATCAACCATAGTGTCCCATTTCATATATAAATTTGTTCAGCTCACGGTGCTGATCTTCTGTCCTCTACACAATCTAGATGCGCACAAGCGTTTTGACAGATAAAAATATTGCTTTTTAACTGCCGTTATGCCTTAAATGAAATAAGTATTTAATGTAACATGACTGAGTGCTGGTTGACCATTCATGGTTGAACATGGCTCCTGGAATGTGCTTTAAAAGTATATGGAAAGCCAGTAACTAGAATGGTATAAAACTGAAATTCTGCATTCTACCGTAAGCGCCAAAAGTGGTAGAGGTTTTTTATGTTTTCTGTTTCTTAAACTGTGGGGAAAAAAAAGTAATATTTTGATAGTGGTATGCATTCTTTACCATGCAACTCAACTTTAATTGTACTACACAGTTTTTCATTTACTTGACTTTATTGTAGTATGAGATACAGTCATTTGTTCTGCACAAAGAGCTTTGACCTTGAATTTTATGACTTTTATTTACAAATGTTTCATCTTTCTGCAGTGTTTGCAGGGGGAAGATGTTTCAGTGTACAGATTAGATGAATCACATTTGACTTTAAAACAGCCTTATTAAATTGAACAGAAAAGAAATAGTAAATAAGCTACATATTATGCAGCAATGCAGACTTTTCAACTTGAAGCTTGAATGAGGCTGCAGCTGCATGCAGCACTTCATTGTATTATCACACTTTATATTGGCATATGGTTTTCTCATGACACAAATTAGATTTGGCAGTAAGTTGCCGGTTTTAGAGAGAACAGTTTTCTGTTTGATAGAGTAACAAGTGTGATAAATGTGATCTCCAACAAATTTTATTTCCCCTCAAAAATTGGCAGAGATTACGTTTTTCCACTGCAGTAATCTTTCATTACTGCAAGTTATAACTTGTTCAATTTATGACAAATAGTAACCGGACATTTGCCTTCTAAACAGGTGAAATCTGGACGTACGTTTAATTATTTTAGGGTGGAACCTTTACCAGAAATGGTCTTCACATGATGCAACTAGGTGTTTCCACACAACCAGTGGCCTGAGTTAACATTTTATGGAAACTTATTTTAATCATATGTAAGCGCCAAGAAGCCTCTCTACTGGTTAACTTGTATGTTTCTAGCTGCACAACTACTGATTTTTTTGTTCTATATTATACATATCAAGACACTGTCCTAAACTCAACCAAAGTGTTTTCATTTGAGATGTCCATCATCTGAGACTCCTTATCTTCTATGGTCATGAAATTCTTGTTTTTTTTCCATAGGCAGCACCAAACGTTGTGCTAGGCTAAGGGGCACATCTGCCCCCCCCCCCCCTCAATCTGTTAACTCTGTAAGGTTTTTATGGCTGCAAACTCAATGTATTGTGCTCCTCTAGTTTTTTTTCATAGGACACTACTGGCTGAGAGGTAGGCAAAGAAAGATGCTCCCAGTCACTCTGATTGGATTACATACAGAGAGACTAGGCAACATTCTCTACCTGCCTCCCAGTTTGCAGCCATAGAATTGCTGTTAGCATGGTGATTGGTGAAAGACTGGAGCTATCAACCAATCGGTACTGAAAGCCATTCACGGTATGGAATTATATGGAGAGACGGCGCAGCACTGTAGTAAGTTTATGTGGGATTTTTAAATGTGAGTTTGGGGGAAGGGATTGAACATCTAGAACCATTTGATTGTATTTGCTCCACTGTTTAAAAATTGACAGCCAGTCTCTGGTTGCACACTTGTAAGACATATAAGCTAAAACAGTGTTGCCCAAATTCTGTCCTTAGGAACCCCTAACAGTGCATATTTTTCTTTCACGATATGACACCTATGTTGTTCATAATATGGTTGGAAGGATATTTGTTAGTTTTTTTAATTGCATCGTCATCCTGGCAGTTTGTTATAACCCTGGGATGTTTGCTGACTCTTCTCTGCAATTTTAGCACTCGTTATTTAGAATAATGGGATCCAAGTTATATTGGCTGTGTTCATTGGAAGTTGTCTATATTGTCCAGAGAATTACATGCTAGTGTTTTATACTTGCTGCCAAATTAATACAATGTGCTCATGACTTCAGGCCTTTTGGTGTTTATTGCTGCTACATTTCAGTCTATGAGAATGTAAGTTTTGTGGTATTTTCTTAATGAGACACATTTATTTTATCTGCTATTTTATTTAAAGTCTATTTTTTTAAATTCCAAAATGAGTCAAGGCAATTTCTAAGCATTGGACAGTTCACAGACTTCTAGGTCTATTAAAAAAAAATATATATATATTCCTGAACACATCTCTTATTAGCAGCCAGTTTACTCATAGCAGATCATTATTTCGATTGACTTGTTTACTTGTAATTTTGTTGTAGCGCTACTTTAAGACAGCTGTGGTATACTCTTGGTCTTTTCTCCATGAATATTTATCATTAGCAAAAACTAAACTTTACCTTATTTTCCACAGTAATAAGATGTTTTATAAGCAATCAAATTTATGTAATATGGGCATTATCCAGACTTGTATCCTTTACTTTATAACACCCAACAGTTCAAAAACTTTGTTTGAAACGCATTAGCACCTCTGATTTCTTATACAAGTACGGCAGGTTGCGCACAAACACATTTACAGCCAAGAAAAATACAGCTATGTACCCTTATACATTCCCTTCCTAAGTGTGAGGAAGTTAACTATTATGTATGGTGGAAACGGTGCTTATGCTTTTAGTGAGAACTTCATTGACAATGCAACTGTAGCGTGAGCGTTATATGTTGTGAATTGTTGGTGGGTAGCAACATCCTTGACTTTGACGTGCTCTGTGGCTTGGGCATTTATATATCTATATACTTACCGTGTATGTATTTGGTCAAGATTTCGCTGCATATGCATACCCTTGCTGTATATGTGTTCTGTCTCTCACCCCCACCCTCCCACAGAACTTCCCCGCCAAACACAAGTGGCTGCTGCATTGTGTTATGTTCGACTCTAGATCACTGTAATTACACACAGATTTAGTCCTGATTCAATGCTGGTCTCCACAATGCCTTCCTGATTAAATTAAATTAATAGGAAAAAAAAATAATGGTCCTGCGCTTTCCTAAACTAATGAGTATGTCTATTGTGGGTATTTTATTTATTTATTTATTTTGAATATCTGAACTTTCTATATTTATGTAGTCTTTATAGTAAGTATTTCCCTTAATCTAACGTATTGATTTAATAATGTACAAACTTATGTAGCTCATGGGGTATATGCACTTATACTTGTTTGATCACAGTATGATTACTGTAACTCTAGCCGATCATAAATATATAGTTTAGAAACTTTTTTGTTAACAAAGAGGTTTCTGTTGGAGCGTCAGTGCAAAATAAAAAATTATTGGATACAAAACATACAGTCTGTTAATAATGTACTATGTGAAAATGTAAGAGGAATCTTAAAATATAGCAATACATTTTTGAATAGGTCCATGCAGGTTAGTGACACTGTAACTGTTCTCAAACCGTTCATACCTCTTTCTTGCTTTTTCTGGTCAACCACTTGGACGTAGGTGGAACTTTGGAGAGAGGGGAGAGCCTTGGAAAACACTTCTATTTAATTGTTGCCATACTGGAAAGCAACTTTGTGTTTCTTGTCAGGTTCTTGTCTTGTGCAGGTTAGTGGCTGTATAGCTGCTCTCAAACATGTTTGCTGATATTTAAGACTCCTCCTAAATAATTTTCTATCCTACAACCTTAACACACATCCAGTTCTGTTCTAATTTTATACCATAGCACTAATAAGTCAGCTGCTCCCTTTAGATTATAAACACAGTATGTTTAATATAGGTAATATATAAATATGGGTAGTTGAGATTTTCTAAACAAGTAACACATAGTAAAGGAAAGGTCCAGACCATTATGTGTTTCCTATTGGCTGTAAATTTCGTTAGTGGGAATTTAAGATCCAGCACTAGGAAGCTACCGCCGCAGTTCCTAAGATGAGTGCTAACCCAAAAATCCCCAGAATTGCTGTAAATGAACAGCAGAGTGAGGGAACGTTGTTGTTTTATATGGTGCCACGAAGTATAACTGAACATATAATTTTTTTTGTGATTCCACCACCTTCCTCACCTTCTTTATGCTAATCTAGAAACATTCTGGCTTTTCCCATTTTTTTCCTTATGTGTAGCATGTCTAATAAGATGCAGGAATATACAGTGTGGCTTCTGAAGAAGTTTTTAAGTTTGGATTTACTACATAAATGTAAGCTTGAGCAAATCCTCCACACCTCTTTTTCATGTTATCCATTATCCCTACTACATGCACCATTCAGGGATTGGAAATGATTTACCAATAATTTGCGTATTCAAGGCCCAAATAAGTGTAATTTTTTGTTTGGAGCCAATTTGGAGTTCATCAATAGCATTATAGAATAAAATTGTGCTAATATAGACGAATAATCCAATTTTCACAGTGTACCTTTAAGGTTTTGGATGGTTTATTTATCATTTGAAAAGAAGAATGTGTACATAAATTGTTTTCTTCAGCTTTGTTCTGTTTTACTACCTTGAGATGTTTAAAATCCATGTTAAAGCAAATAAGATATTAGGATATTGTTAGATTATATAAAAAAAATATTAAATGATATCCTTGAAAACAGGAGACAATTTTTTTTTTCTTCCATATATTATTATTAATATCCTCTAATGTGATTCACTCCAACCAGACTATTTACATGGATTTTTAAACCTACTGAAGGTTTCCTTGGCCTGCCTGAGTTTGACATGGAGGATGACACACAGCAATAATGTAGATCATTCATTTATTGTCTAGGTCAGTGGTTTTCAAATGCGGTTCTCAAGGCTCCCCAACAGCGATTGTTTTCTAGATCTCCTTGCTGGAACAAAGGTGTGTTCATTATGGATTGTTTAAAAAGATCATTATATGGTATCATTATATCCCTTCTTCTGTAGGGACATATGGAAAACATGCACTGTTGGGGAGCCTTGAGGACCAGTTTTGGGAACCACAGATCTAGGTGATGTCTACTGTTTTGTGGGTACCCTCCAACATGACTTTCACAATAACAAATGTTTATTCAGAGACAAAGGTTTTTGTTTTTTTGTTTTTTGTTTTGTTTAAAGGAGCTTTATTTAAATCCTGTATACAAGGGATTTTCAGACTGAAAGTTTAGTTATATGTCCTACAAGTGACCAAAGTCTTTGGCTGTTTAGAGGTTAAATGGCAACTGGTAAATGGTCTTAGGGAATAGGTCAAGTTTATTTTTAAGTGTCGGCCTCACAGTTGTAGTATTGAAAATGACATGCCAGAGTGCAGTGTGTTGATATGGGTTAAACTATGTATCCAGCTGAGAGAATATTTCTAGCCTGCAAAGATTATTGCTAAAAGTGTTTAAAAGTAATTTTTGAAATTACATCTTGGATATCTTAAATTACAGATTAAAAATATGTGCATACTATGCTCAGAAGACTTGTCCTGTCTCTCTCCATTGTTGCCTGTAAACAAATGGTTGCTCAACTCAATGTATACTGTTAATATAAACAGGTTCATGAAAAGCAGGGGAAATCTGCACAGAAATATCCCAGCAACACTACCAATAACTAACCTGCAATTTAGTTTGCACTATAAAATGCAGAATTATCTGTTATATACATCTACAAATATATGATAAGCCACCCACCAATATCCAGGTTTTTCTGCTATAGCTGGTCCTAAAGCAGGATCTTGTAAAATCTGTATGTAACAATTCTAGCCCTTAGCTGCTTAACTTTGCCACCCCCTCCCATGCACACCGCTCTCTAGTTTCCTGTAGATTGTTTAACAAACTGTTAAAAGGCCCTATGCATAAATATTAATGGGAATTGTTGCAGTGAAGATGGTGTGTTATTACACACTGAAGTTTTCTACAGCCATCAGGGCATCATTTGATTGGTGGTTTGGGAGCTCCTAATTTTTTATGCTGTTTCAGATTATTCTGCATCATCGTTGCACAGTAAATACTGGTAAGACCTCTGCTGAAACTGCCGTTTGATCATATGATTTGCACAATTATTGGCAGAAAAGCTCAAGTGTAACTAAAATAGTGACAGTCCCTATATTGAGTCCTTTATATTGTTTATTAATTGAGAGTTAACACACCTATTGGCACTTCTTAAAATTTCTTATGTGGTCCAACACAGTTTAGCTACTGGCTAATAGTGTTTGTATTAACCTATAAATTGATTTGAGCTACGATCGTGTTGTGTGACTTATTTTAGAAGTCATCTTGCAGGTGGTGTTGGTTCACAGAAGCTATTTTGGAGGCCTTAAGGGCGTGTCTCTAGGTTTATGGGTAGTGCATGGTGCATTTTCTCTGCTGCTACTATAATTATTGAATAGTCATAAAATGCATGACTGCACTTCCAGTAGACCTATATGGATGAGATAAGGCCTGCTCACAATAACCTAAGTTTTAAGAATGCTTATCATATTTGCCATGTGCAACTCCTTGATTGTACTTTACTGTGTGTGTATTTGAGTCTTACTATTTCAGTTAACTGTATCTACAAATACTGGTCAAATTGTTATAAATAGTAACTTAATAGGCTATGTTTTACTGTCAAGCAGTAATTTATTGTAATGCAGTAATTATTACTTTGTGCACTTAACTGTAGTACATTTTTATGCTTTAAGCAGACTGTATTCAATCTTCATAGGCAGTACAATCACAGGTAATCCCTGGATCCAAATCTTAGTGCCAGATATGTAGATGTTTAAGTCGTGTAGCAGTGAAACTAGTGCGCAGGTACTCTGGTAAGGGGATTGCAACTCATCATACACCTGATGGAAATGTTTACACTACATAAAATTTCGTCTCCGTAAACCTTGACCATAGAGAGAGAAATGTTTTACATGAGTTATTCTGCCATTTTGCCTTGGGGGTTAGTGCATGGTAGATATGATTTTATAAAGTTAATATGAAAAAAGTAGCAATGACCAAAATAATAGCTGAGAGCTACAAAATATTAAAACGCAAGAGTGAAATTATACTAGAGAGTAACAGATTGAAAAGGGAAAACTGTTACTACAAGTAACAAATTGGCTGTATACTGCATGATGATTGGTCCAAACGCACTGGGGAATAAACAAATAAAACTGGACCGATTAGATCAGTTGGTTAGCAATTTTTAGCACAGTTTATCAGATTGCAGGATATTTACTCCATCTATGCCCAATGAAAGTGTTGCAAAACAGTGTGCGTGGGGGGGGGGGGGCAGCATACAGTTTTAGTGAGAGGCTCAAAAGAGGTTTCACATAGAATATGTTCTTGTTGCAAGGTTGATGTGTGAAGAGCAGAGCAGAAGTCAGTGGGAGGGGGCATCTCTATCAGGGGTGGTGCACCGCATACATTTAACTTTTTAGTTCAGTAGGCTACACAGGCTAAAGTGTGACAGTCTGTACATACAGTAGGTGAACGACTAGTGAAAATATGTATATGTTAGTTAAGCTAGTGACTTGTATTATTTACACAGTGAGTTAATGGCCAGCAAAGTTTCAGTTTGTACCTGCTGCGTGTTCCATTTCTATCTTTGTATTTGTCTAGTAAGGACTGTCATGCTGTATTTATAACTGCTTTTCTTTCATGCTAAAGAGAAGAAATACTAATAGAAATTGCATTTAATTATATATGCTTTGATTCTTGCCAAAGTGCAGGCAATATATGATTTGACTGCTATTACTAGGTGAGAGGAGTTCTAAGATGCAGCAACAAAGTGTAATAATTATTATTCATGCTATGTGCATCTATTATTTTACAATATACAATAGCTGTGAACAACTGCTAAAATCAATTGCCCTATAGCATAAGTCACAAAACAAATAGCTACCCATTGGCTGGTTTTTAGAGCAATTCAATATGCTAAGTACTACTGTCAAGGGACTCCTGGGCTGTACTTGTTTCCTCATGCACTTGGCTATATTACAGTTTCATGCTTAAAGGGGAAACAGTTGAAGGCTTGATTCAATTGTTATTGGCAGTTCACACACACCATTTCTGCTTCCAAAGGTTCGTGCCAGATGCAAGAGCAGTACAATTATGGCTGAGGCTTTTCGTAGAGCAGCCACAAATATTTGGCAAATACTTAACACGTTTTCAGCATAAAAACATTACATAAGCATTGTCTACATAAAAGCCTTAAAATGTACCAAAACACTGCTTAAACTTCTATAGCAATTATTAAAAATATAGAGTACCAGTCAATAGTTTGGACACACCTTCTCATTCAGTGGTTTTTGTTTATTTAAATTACTTTCTACATTGTAGATTAATACTGAAGACATCATAACTATGAAAGAACACATGGAATCATGTTGTCAACAAAAAAGTGTTAAACAAATCAAAATATGTTTTATATTTTAGATTCCTCAAAGTAGCCCCCTTTTGCTTTGATGACAGCTTTGCACAATCTTGGCATTCTCTCAATCAGCTTCATGAGGTAGACTGGAATGGTTTTGAATTAACAGGTGTGCCTTGTCAAGAGTCAATCTGTGGAATTACTTGCCTTAATGTGTTTGAGACCGTCAGTTGTGTTGTGCAGAGGTAGGGTTAGTACACAGTGGATACCCCTATTTGACTACTGTTGTATTCCATGTTACGGCATGAACCACTTAATTCCGTAAAGAGAAACGACCGTCCATCACTTTAAGACATGAAGGTCAGTTGATACGGAAAATGTCAAGAACTTTGAATGTATCCTCAAGTGCAGTTGCAAAAACCATCAAACGCTATGGAGAAACTGGCTTTCATGAGAACCGCCCCAGGAAAGCAAGATTAAGAGTTACCTCTGCTGCAGAGAATAAGTTCATTACAGCACCTCAGATTAGAGCCCACATAAAGTCTTCACAGAGTTCAAGTAGCAGACAAATCTCAACATTAACTGTTCAGAGGAGACTGTGTGAAACAGGCCTTCATAGTCGAATTGCTACAAAGAAGCCACTACTGAGGATGAACAACAAGAAGGAGAATTGTTTGGGCCAAGAAACACAAGGAATGGACATTAGACCAGTGAAAATCTGTTCTTTGGTTTGATGAGTCCAAAGGCTAGAGGAACTAAACATGTATAGCTTGGAGCAGAGAAGGGAGAGGGGGGACATGATAGCAGCTTTCAAATACATCGAGGGTTGTGACCAGCTAGAGGAGGGTAACATCGAGTGTTGTGACCAGCTAGAGTATGGTACCATTTTTCAAAAGAAAAGGTGTAATAGAACACGAGGGCATGATAATAAACTGGAGGGTGGTAGATTCAAAGGAAATGTGCGGGAAAAATTACTTCACTGAAAGGGTGATAAGTGGAATAGCTTCCAATCTGAGGTGGTTGAGGCCAATACAGTAGAACAATTTAAACATGCTTGGGATAAATATAAGGGTATCCTAAATTGTAAACCAAATTGAGGGTAAATAGGGTCTAGGGTGAGTATAGTTGTGAATAAACAAATGGGCAGACTAGATGGGCCATGTGGCTCTTATCTGCCGTCACTTTCTATGTTTCTATGTAAATTTTTGGTTCCAAACGCCCTGTCTTTGTGAGATGCAGAGAAGGTGAGCGGATGGTTTCTGCATGCGTGTTTCTCACTGTGAAGCATGGAGGAGGAGGTGTGGGGGTGCTTTGCTGGTGACACTGTTGGTGATGTATTCAAAATTCAAGGAACACTTAACCAGCATGGCTACCACAGCATTTTGCAGCGCCATGCCATTCCATCTGGTTTGCGCTTAATGGGACCATCATTTGTTTTTCAACAAGTCAATGACCCCAAACACACCTCCAGGCTATATCAGGGCTATTCGACCAAGAAAGAAAGTGATGGAGTGCTGTGTCAGATGACCTGGCCTCCACAATCACCCGACCTAAACCCAATTGAGATGGTTTGGGATGAGTTGGACTGCAGAGTGAAGGAAAAGCAGCCAACAAGTGCTCAGCACCTCTGGGAACTCCTTCAAGACTGTTGTAAAAACATTCCAGGAGACTACTTCATGAAACTGATTGAGAGAATGCCAAGAGTGTGCAAAGCTGTCATCAAAGCAAAAGGGGGCTACTTTGAGGAATCTAAAATGTAAAACATATTTTGATTTGTTTAACACTTTTTTGTTGACAACATAATTGCGTTGTGTTCTTTCATAGTTTTGATGTCTTTAGTATTAATCTACAATGTAGAAAATAATTTAAATCAACAAAAACCATTGAATGAGAAGGTGTGTCCAAACTTTTGACTGGCACTGTATAGCCCTGGCCCTAATTAACAGTGTGTGCCTGTACGTAGGTCTGGGGTATTAAAGACACCGTACCATACCCAGACCTCCACTTATACTGCTCTCGGAGCTGCAGTGCAGCGGCAGCAGAAATCCGATGCCGTATACCCACTGTTAAGAATTTAAATCGGTGGACCCTATTTTAAATTTTATGAGCCGTCCTCACACAAAATGGGAATGGCTCAGAAATCTGGATAGGGTGTAAGGGCTTAAATACGCCTTTACGGTATTTCAATATTTAATAAATTAAAATATGTTTAAATACCTCCCTCATCCTGCCCTTGCATAGGCAACATACACATCCCATCCCACCATCAGAAAGACGTCCAGTACAGAAGTCTGCGTCCTGAGGATCCAGATACGTACTGCAGGCGTTTCACTCGCAAAGAGCAGAAAGAGCTCTCATTACAGAAGTCTGGTTATGGTCCATAGACCTGAATCAGTGTGAAATACTCAGATTCCCATCTATTACATTTTTAATAAGTTTACAGTCTAGTCTAGCATGGAGTGATGTGGATGGAAAACATGGTGTGTGTGCACCACCATAAATAACATTCAAATTACAACTTTAAAATAAGATTATTTTTCCTAAACTCTACATTAATAAAAAAAAATAATTGTGTACCCAGTTTAACGGATATGTGGGGAGACCTACAGTCTCGAGCTGCTCTTTTTATGCATTTATTTAATTGCTCTGCTAATCACTACCCTACCTTATTTCTGACTCTTGCAACTTAAAATTGTGGTGGTCCAGAAGTTAGTACTGGAACACGCCTATTCTGTACATTGTAATTCAAGTCACTCCCACTATCGGAAGTCCATTTGCCCTTAAGTCTGAATAGGGAGGAATGCATAGCACAAGTGCAGACCACAATATGCATATCATGTACACATAACAGAGGGGTAAATTGAAGTTTAGCTTCTGGTCTAAGGTTCCTTTTACACAACTAGCCACACCTCCAGCAATGCCATATACTGCCTTAAATTATTGTTTTCCTTATTCCTTGCCATTTGCCAAGTCATAACTTCACATACCTTGTTTTTGGTGGGGCTACCATAGTCAGTGGACACAAATGTGTAGCTTATAAAAAGAGAATAGGCAGAATTTTTATCAAAATGGTCATTGCTCCTTGGAGTCCTTGGGTTGGATCCAGACTTGGGTACACCAGGCAACTCACGCGTAAAGTACGTAAATAGTCTGATATGACTGGAGGGCGTATCTTTTATATCGCATGGAACTTCGTTCCGTTCGATGCCATTTCCTAGGAAATGGGCTGTGCTTCCCCTCTGCCCGCTAAAGTAGGCGGAGGGAAGCATGGTAATTGTACAGTGTAGGATGAGTATCCCACACTCCGCTGATCTGCATGCTTTAGTAAAGGCAGGCTTATGGCAGGGTAAGCTGCCATAATGCCCGCACAAGAGAGGGGAGTGACAGGGGGTGTTCACTTGCCTCTCATGTCAGACGGACAGACTCCCGCACATACGGGAAGCAAGCAGGAGTCTGGATCTGGTCCTTTGTTGCTACATTAGTATGTCCATTCATTTGACATTACATTTATCTCATGCCATAGTAGTCTAAGGTTACAAACAGTAAATACACTATATGGACAAAAGTATTTTGTTACGCTGATGGTACGTACGTTAGGAGTTACATGGCATAACATCTGCATGGGTGAAATTACGTAATCGGCTAGCGTACTTAGCTTAGGATCTGGCCAATGTCATTACAGTCCCTATTGGTGTAATGCTCAGGCGTCGGAATAGATTTGTCCATATAGTTTATCTCATCCTGTCAATCATAAAATCAGTAATAGATTTTCAATAAAGAAAACATTAAAATGTTTTATTGTGAACATATGAACTTCGCAAGTGCTATTTTTTTTTTAGTTTGCTTTTTTATATTAAGTTGTTTGGATGTTCTGGTTTGGGTGGGATACAAAGGGGTTGGGACCTTGTGAATTTACTAAGTTGTGAATTTTGCGGAACAGGGTGGTATTTTCAGTGAATTGGGTGGGGTTTAATTAGTTCTAATCTTGAGTCTGGATATCTGGTTTTGTGAAACTTGTATTTGTATTGGTTTTGGTGTCCATGTGTACTGTTTGTGTATGTTTTCTGGTAACCCTGGCTCATGTGTACTGTTTCATTTTTGCAGCAGAGACTTATCTACTGATTTTCATTTGTGTATGTATTGTCTTGTGTGTGCTTTTTGTAGTAAGCCATTTAACGTGTTTAAGAAACAGACAGTTGCAGTGTGGCATGTACTTTTTTACCACGCAGCGTTTGAGCTACCATTTGCTAATCGGCACTATATATAACATTTTTTCTTCACCCGTAGCTCACAAAAGTTTTAAATGTGTAGCTCCACCTGATCAACATAGAAATAGAAATGATAGACTAGTAAAATGAAGCGTGTGTGGTATTGTAGGAGATTATGATTTTGGCGTGAGACACTTAAGACTTGTTCTAAGCACCCTGAAAGATTTTTGTATGTTGACGTCAGGTTAGTTTGAAGACACTTAAAATGCAGACCACATTGTATAGAAATAAATTGCGACATAAAACTTCAGAGTGTGAGTCAGACACTGTAGGAGACAGTAGCTAACAGTTTCATAATTGTAGCTAGGCATGAGTAGAGTAAGAATTAGAGAGTGTGGGAGTTTGATAACTTGGAGACTGTCGTTAAGTAAGGATTCCCTGTTGGCTGAATCTTCAGGCAGCTATTGGTGTAGTTTTACAAGCAGAGTTTATAGAATATTTTGGGTTCCGTGTGAGAATTTCTGAACTACCCCCTAAATATTGCCAGTGATGCCAGAAATACAAATGTAATAGTGTTGATATGCTGCCATCCCCACAGAGTGCCCCAGAGTAAATCAAATGCCACTACTTCACAGTAGTCCTCTATATTGAGTGTCAGTATTGCAATACGTCAGTGTAAAACTCTACTATAACTTAGATTAAGATTGTAAATAAATCTTTATTTAACAAAGATGATCTGGCACCATTTATTGTTGACTTTGTGTTTGTATCACCTGCTTTACAACTGTTCAGAATATGTTATGAAATCCTCATATAGATACCGGTTTACCATTTGCATACTGTAAATGTTGGGCTACAGTTAGGTTTAGTGATTAATCTTAATGTTTTGTGCAAATGTGTCCAGTGTTCATTATTATATATAAAGTGTAATTTTCACTAGTGATGAGCAGACAATTCCTGCTTAATTGACTGCTCAAATGCATGTCTAGGAATAATTTGGTTAAGCCGCCATTTTATGCGATTTTAAAGCTTTTGGGCTAGTAGCTTTTACACTGGTTAAGATTTACATTTTTTTTTATGCAAGCATCCCACAGTTTGTGGAATCTTCTACCAATAAAGCTCATCCCTAGTTTTTGTCAGACGGACACATAAAAGACCATCTGTTCTAAATTGGGACGTTTCTGCTCTCTTATCCTTTTATATATAATATATTAGCTGTACAGTGCTTTTGTAACAACTAGTCGGGAAAGATGAAAATGGTTTCAGCATTTGGTCTTATTTTCTTAAGATTGCACATTTCTTAATGTAGTAGACATTCAACAGTGTTACTATACCGTTAATTAACAAGCAACCATTTTCTTACATTTCATGCAGTTTTACTAAAGCCTCTATTTCCTTTACCACAAGGAACTAGAAGATGTACAAAACAGCAGCCAAATGGAACCGTTCTCATATATGGCTGGGAATGGTTACATTACGCTTGGTTGCCGTTATGTACAAGTTATAGTTCCTTGTGGGAAAAACATCCTTTCCTTGAATATGGTCCCGCTATTGTCGTCTTAAAATATATATATAACAAAAGAAGGTTTAGTTATGTTAGGGAATACATTTAGTTGTGTTACAAATTGCACGGACTCCCATTCTGTTCTGGTAGCTGCCAAGTGTGTAAAACATAAGGCATCTTTATGGTACACCTTGAGTCAAAGACAGAATTGAATTTGCCACATAGCTATAGTGGGTGTTAAGGGACTTATAATTCTACCATGGGAAACCATCATCACCAATAGTTTAACCATTTCAAACCAAACTAGTGTCTTGCTTGAAGGCACTCGAAGGGGCTGATCCAGAGTTTGAGATTAAGGGCAAAACAGGTGTAAGTGTACTGCTTGACTAAACTATTTTGCAATAAAAATGTATTATTAAATTCTTTTGCATGCATGGAAAATACTTAAATTTTTCACATAGCACTCACATACTCCATAGCTTTATGTTTAGTCTGTAAACTAGAGTTAAGTTGGGAAACTTTACCACTAAACTATAATTTTCTTTTTCAGCATTACATTTGCAATCAGGTTTTACTCAGGTTTACACCTGCACCTGTTTTGCAGGTGTGAGCGCAGCTCCTGGATCAGCCCCAAATAATGTGTTTATAAGAAGGGGCAAAAAAGCATCCACGATTGTTATGATTAGATGATACTACAGCAGTAAACAATAAATCATAGCTGTTGTTTGGGTAAAGATTGGTCAGCTCACTGCTCAGCTATTTATTTACAACCAAAATATACACCAGACTATGGTATGAAGCTCTTATGTCTGTATTTAATAACATGCCTGTCCAGAGACTTGTGGTGTTCAGAATCTTATTGGGTCGTTTCCATAGATGCGTAGGCATTCAGAGCAGACCAGGGTCACCCCCGCTGCTGTCTACCACCCTCCTTTCTTCATTACTTTCCAGTTGGTTAAAAGAAACAGAAAAAAACTTGTCGGATTACCCTGCTGGGAAATGAATTGCAGTATTCTATAGCATGTTGCAGCTTCTACAGAGCTTGCTACACAGAGCCATAGGCACCCAGAACAAGAAAATTAGGATTAAAGTTGACTTTAGGTCAGTTAAGTTTATTAATCCTGGACCGCACATTTTTTTAAAATATTTAGTAATCTACCCCAAATTGATTAACCAACCTTTCCATTTATGTTTCTTTAGAGTTAATTATGTTTATGGGTTCTATAGTTAATTCTTGTTAAAACTATATTAAAACAGAAGATGTCATAAAATGCACAGCATCTAATGTGCCTATATATATATAT
>WWET01002681.1:125146-136608 GCA_011038615.1 Limnodynastes dumerilii | reverse complement strand
TATTTTGGGTATCCTCACATTTATCTCAAGCATGTTTCTATAACTCTGCTGTGTTAGCCCCTCGAATAGGAGGCTAATCCACTTATCTAACCTTTCAATGAAGTTTCCAAACATTGGACCAGATCCACACCACTGCACGTTTTCCGTACCTGTGGGGGTGTTTAAATCTGTCACTCCCCTCTGTCGGTTGTAAACAGTGTGTATACTTTACATGCTTCCCCCGCCCACCTTAGCAGGCGGAGGGGAAGCACAGGGCCGTAACTAGGGGCGGTTGCACAGGCCGCAAAGTCAAAGTGCGGTACCAGTAAGTTCATTTCTAAGGTTAAACTGGTTTTTAATTCAAGGTTGGGGGGTGCCATTTTTCATTTTTGCTCTTGGTGCAAAAATTTCTAGTTTTGGCTTTGGGGAAGCACAGCCCCTTTGTTCTTAAATGTCATGAGTCCGGAACTAACTTCTGTACGATGGTTGATACGTTAGTAAAACTAATGTAACATCTGTAGGGTGATATGTGTGTAAGTGGGTTATTGTTATGAAGTGTGGATCCAGTCCATTTCCTCTAAACCTGCCACCATCTCACCTGCCTTTCTCATTGCTTTGTTGCATTGCTTAGCTATCTTTAAGTCACATGATATAGTGACAAATCCCTATTTTTCTTAGTAGTTTCCAATGTAATGCCATTAAAGCTTTATTGAGATTTTGGGTTTGGTATCTTGAACACCAAGTGCAGGATTTAGCATTTTTTGGCAGGAAAGTGAGTATATTGGTGAGTACGCTTGTCCGCAGGGAGGTAATAAATTTACATACATTTTTTTTGAGAATGGGTTTCTGACATAGCTACATTAGGGGTTAACTTATGCAGCATTATTGCATCAATAGTAACAACAGCCCTGGCTGCCTGCTCAGTTCTATTTTGGTGTATAGGGAAGTCAGCAGTATAACAAACAGTAGAAGTTTGCTAATCATCTTTCTGTCAGTTGGGGATATGAATAAATAAATTTATGGTGTTATCATTTGTGTTTTACTGTTACTGTTTAACACTTGCATTAGTTGCCTCTGCTCAGATACTACTCATTTAGTAAGTAGCATAGCCTGTTTTCAGGTGTCCTACCATGGTTTAATTAGTATTATGGCTTAGCTAAATTATTATTATCGCTGGTAATAACTGACCCTGCTGCTTATTTTACCTGCTATTCAATGAGGAATGGTTTGGGAGCTGCTTCTCTATGTCTGTGTTGCAATATAATAAACTTCCATTTAAATAATTCTGACTGTTGCAAGAAGGTAACCTAGATAAGGCACTTGTGAAATGTGAGAGTTTGTTATCTTGGGTGTGTTCTTATAATAGATGTGATTACCAGGATTATTATGGCTAATTACCAGAGTCATTAAGGTTAAATACTTTTATGTACAGCGAAGGCACAAGACAGGCACAGAAGTTACACAATCAGCAAGAATTGTGACTACAGGGGCATCTGAGTATTTTTACACTGGGGGGGAAAAGATAGCATTTAATTTAACACCGAATTTGATCTCTTCACTTTATGGGTCTGTCAGTTCTCAGGATTATGCCACAGAGTAAAGTACAGTAGGGCTCCTAGAACTTCTCTGTTCCTGTCTCTCATATTTTTGGGGTTGTGATTTTCACCCCTTCTTAAGCTGGCCATACACTACAGCGATTATCGGGCCAATTATCAGGTGGTCGGGCAGATAATTGCTGTAGTTGATACTTTCCGAAGTTAATGGCCAAGATCAATTTTTCGAACACCAAATAAACGCACCAGAAACTCTCTGGCACAATTATTTGGTGTTTTGACATGTTTGATTTATATCGCAAGGGAGCCAATCAGCAAGCTGAATAGCTCCCTATTCCTGAAAGGTGCTACTGCAGATCTATGTACAAAGCTGCTCTGACAGCTCTGAAGTATACCTTGTTAAATATTCATTTATTCCTTGCTACTATCCCAGTGATTTCCAAACTGTAGTTTGCGGCACCCAGGGGCCGCGACGCTCTCCCTGAAGTGCCTCGGAATGTTTCTATTTCCTATTGTATTCTATTGTATTTTTGTCTTATGGAGACCCTAAGGGTGCCTCGAACTGAGAAAAAGTTTGGGAACCACTGTACTATCCTGTGAATGATATAGTACATCATTGATATTAAGTATTATAAGCTCCTAAAAATCAAACCAAATCAAATGATCACAGACTGTTTCAAATGATTCTGGAGCATTTTTGAAGAGTATACACTGGTAAGATGTCGGTTTAAACTGTCATTTATGGTGTGATTTGCATGATAATCGGAAGAAAATGCCCCAGTGTGTACCCTGCTTAAGACAAGAAGCTTTGCCAGCTGACACCAGTTTAAAAAGTTTTTGCAATCAAGTGGCTATTGAAAGGGTTTACACTAAGAATTTGGCCCTTCTAGAATAAGGCTATTTCTTAGCTCTTGTGCACCATCTGCTGACCAACCATATCTGTTTTTTTTTTGTTTTGTTTTTTTTACTGCTGTTTGTGCTTTTCTGATCTCACCTTCACCCATCACCCAGATTTCAGCAACTGCCTTTACCAAATATACCATATACCAAATTATATTATTCTTTTTAATGTCTGTAGAAATATGGCGAGTCATATTGAGAAATGACTTCAGTTATTTAAATTTGACTACGAAGTTGATTAGAAAATGAAAATGTGCTACACCGAGCCCCTGCCCATGAATGAGTTTGTTATAGGTCATATTTACTGCTATAATGTAAGCATCCGCCAGATTCTCTTCCAGATAATATATATTTGCTGTTGAATCAAGAATTTTTCTGAGTCTAGAATAATTATTATTTTTTTTTTGTTTTGTGGATATTTATTTTTTCAAGTTTATATATTTGATTGGAATATGAGTTTGAATATTAAATCTGGAAATAGAAATATGGGTTTCAGATAGTGATGGATTTATAAGGGAAGACTGTGCAATTTTGCCACTGTTTCAATCATTGGTAAGGCCTCGTCTTGGATATGAAATTCGATTTTGGCATTCCATAAAAAAAATGGTACTAAAAAGGGTTCAGAGAGGGGGAACAAACTTGATAAAGGGTATGGAGTCATTGAGCTTTGAGGACAGACTAGCAAGTTTAGCCATGTTTACCTTAACACAGTGCTCCGAAAGATAAGTGCAAAAACTACCCCAACCCTTCCCCAATTCTAACCCTCCCCTTCCCTTACCCTAATCTCCCCTCCCCCACAGCCTGCCCCTAATCATTCCTTCTGTATAGCCTAACCCTAAGCCCCCCCCCCCCTTCCCACAGCCTGACCCTTTTCCCCCCTTCCTAACACTAAAAGTCCCCGGAGAGGTTACTCACCTCTCCGGAACTGTCAGCAGTGGGTGCAGCGGGTCCTCTGCGAAAATAAATGGGTGAGTGTGCTGATCGACACATAAGTAAGTTTCGGCTGTCTCTATTTTGGAAAGGAGGCCATCGTTGCGGGGACTGCAACCGTCTTTACAGTAAGGGCAGTCAAGATATGGAATTCACTGCTGGAGCAGATTGTAATGGCAGATTTAATTGATATGTTTAAAGCTGGCCATATGCTAGAGCGATTATTGTCCCAATCATCCAATTATCGGGGGCCAATAATTGCTCTAGTGTCTGGCCAGGATCAATTTTCCAAAACACCAAATATACGCACCAGAAATGCTCGGGTGCAATTATTTGGTTTTTAAACATGTTTAATTTTTGTCAGAGCCATTTAGCTAGCCAAAAAGCTCCCTATTCTTTTAGTACATCCCAGCCAAAACCACACTGAGCAGATAGCTGCTTTGGCTGATTTTGTCTCTACTGCTCCCTGCACTGGCCACTGCTGCAGATCTTATACTTCAAAGGTGTCAGAGCAGCATAACACATAGATCTGCAGCAGTGCCCAATGCAGGGAGCAGTAGAGACAGGGATCAGCCGAAACTGTGCTTCACACAGCGTGGCTCTGTCCTGCCCCCCTTCTCCTGCTAGCATTAAAGGTCCAAGCAGGAGAGGAGTATGGTGCAGATTATGCGACATATCCCTGGTGGGAATTTGTCCCATTTATCAGACCACCCCCTGCTGGTATCAATAATCACCCCAGTGTATAGCCAGCTTAGGAAAGGATTAGATACATTTTTAGCACAAAAGGGTACCCAGAGTTACGACTGTAAATTAAAATGAGAGATGGCAGTGGATCCAGGAAGTAATAGGGCTCCCATCTTGGATCAGGAGGGATTTTTCCCATGTTACTATGTATAAACAAATGTCTTTAAAATGTTCTGAATTTATTAACTATTAATACCTTGTTTTTTCACCCAATTGGATCAAGTCCCAAGGGTTATTTAACAAGTTTATTTGAAAAAAAATAAAGCCTACCATGGTATTTTTTCATTAACTGGTCTGTTCCTAACCATGTCTAACTATTCCTTATTTTCAAGGTGCCCTTACTGAATGCTATGACGAATTGGGAAACCGTTACCAGCTACCTGTCTACTGCCTTGCCCGTCCCATTAATATGATTGAGGAGAAGAGTGACACAGAAACTTTGGACATCCCTGAGCCACCTCCAAATTCTGGCCATGAATGCCACCTACGACTCCGCCTCTCCACAGGCAAGGACCTAAGGCTTTTGGTCCGCAGCACAGACACTGTATATCACATGAAACGCCGTCTACACAATGCAGAAGGCGTTGAACCAGTCAGCCAGCGCTGGTTCTTTTCTGGCAGGCCACTGACAGACAAAATGAGACTGGAAGAACTGAAGATCCCTAAGGACTATGTAGTACAAGTTATAGTGAGCCAACCTGTTCCAAATCCCACACCAGTAGATAATTGACGGTTTGAAATAACAAGAATACATGCACACCATCCTCCTCCTACTTAAATCACTCCTTGCTATGTTTGTACGCAGCCTGTAACTTTTTCTTCTTTTTAAAAAAAATTTCCACTAGATGAGTCTTGTGCTGTCAGAGCAATGTAATGCATTGCAGGCCTCTTTGACAGCGCAGGATTTTGTAGCGGATTCAATGGACATGTGACTTCAGAAGGCAGAGCCGGGCCTTCCTCTGATGTCAAAGGGGAGAAATGGGTTGTATTTCATAATACTGCAACAAAAGACTTTTTATAACATCAGGAAAACTATCTTTTTTATCTGTTCTATAAAGGTTTGGACTGTATGTGAAGTATTTAGCATTGCACTTTTAAAAAACAAACAAAACAATGAAAATTTAAAACAACCAAATGTTTGTCACATTTTCTGAACACACTTAATCTAGCTGATTTTATACTCTATGGGGTGGGGGTATAATTCTATACCTTAGTTATATCTGGGCTGTAAGATCCAGGTTGAAAATTTTACAGCTAGGTTTTTTGCAAACCATTTTAGATTCTAGATAATTATGTGTGTAATAAATTTATAACACTATCAAATCAATATAGAGAGAAGCAGAGATGCAAATCCCCATGTGCCCACATTTGTCATGTCCATCTCCCTTTCCTCCCTTTTAATACATTCTATAAACTTACCAATTGAAATGTCTTCTCTATGGCACACTGGTCTCTCTCTCTCCTCTCTCCTCTCTCCTCTCTCCTCTCTCTCTCCGGCTATGATTGCTCCTTCAGTGTCGCTCTGGGCACCAGTTACAAATTTCTATTAAAGACCATGAAGTGCAAAGGGAAAGATATGGTTTAAATGACCACGTTTTGTCCTTTTCAGTGTCATTGATGTATGTGTAAATAAGCAATAGTTCTAGCAATTAACTTGTCGATTATACACTACTTCTGTTAATCAGGCAACCAAGCAGATTTTTATTAAAAATAATACATTTATTGGCTTAAATAATACATTATTGGTGTACATTTTCAAGCCAGAGGAGTAGTGGGAAAAATGTCAGTTCAATTTATTTTTGCAATAATATAGTGAATGGGAATATACTTATTGAAAGGTATTAGGACATTTTAGAGATGTGTACAATTGCAGAATGCAGTTTAGTACATTAACTATATATAACATTTGTATTCATTTATTCATTTAAATATGATTTTGGGAAATGAGACTAGCACTGTAATTGTCCTCATATACTACAATAGCAAAATGGTATCTACACAATTCAACTAAACTTTTATTTTAGTGAAATATGTGATATTGTATTTTATCCAACATAAGACAGAAACATTTGTTTGTATGTTTCTCTATCCTACAAGACCTGCCTGCATTGGTGCTGTCAAGTTGATCCCCTTCAAAGTTTCTACTATACTAGGCTATAATAAGGAAAAAAATATTCCTGGGAAGACTCTTTATTTTCTTTATTTTTTATTTTAAATATTAGTAGGTAGCAAAAAATGGCTGGATTGAATTTGCAAGTAGGCACTTCTCTCAGGCAATTTCACATTCTAGGCGTTCCCTCTCTGGGTACCTGTCCAGAGCTCCCTGTTACTGTGAATTTGTGTGCGCTTCAGATGGAAAATACGTGTTTGTCTGCCTTGATGTAAGGATAGTGCAGCCCATTGCTGGTGGATATAGCCAAATCTATTACTCGTGGGATATGTTTGCACAGATATCAGAAATGGATCTGGCCCCAAATCTTATTTCTCATTTTACCACTATCAGCAGAAATGTACTTCAAACCGATACCACAGCTAACAATGTCTTTATTGTCAGCAATAGAAGCCATAAGCAGACTGTTTAACTGAATGTAGAAATAGCTGTTAAAAATCACCCTATTAAGAGGAATAACCACATAATAATTTGACATCTGTTTCTGTTCTGTCTTTCATTTATTTTGGTATAAATAAAATAATTCCTCCAACTTAAACATCATGAGCACTGTTAGAGCTACAAATTCTGCATTTTCCAACACCCTGCATCAAAGGTAATGAAAAAACAACAGCAAATGTAGTGCTAAACGTGTGTGTGTATATATCTTCTTTCAAATTGTACTTTGAAGTAGAAGTACTTTTGCAACTGGAAGATACTTGAAAGCCTGCCAGGAGAGTGGTGGCTATATATCACAGATGATATTGCTTTATTTTCAATGTGGTTTTTACTGGCCTCAAATATGAATATCAACAGATGTGCATAGATGAATGCTGCAGAGGTTCCACTGTTACTGGTGAGTAATTGTACACAGATAACAGTACGAACTATGACTTATGAAAACAACCCTCTAAAAATGTAATAATTACGGGCCTGATTCACACTTAAGAACACGATAGGTTCCTAAATATACACACCTAATAACAAGGCAACTCCCTCAGCATGCCCTCGGTTTTTAGGTTCTTATGTGACTTACGAGTGCCATATGGCTCCCTTAACTGTAGGTTCGCATTTGAATGCGTAGGGCGTCTACTTAAGAACTTAACTGCATAACCGCGCCTTCATTTGGTCGTTTAAATGCCTCTCTACATCCAAATCTGTGTATCTGCCTAGTTACTTATTCACAGAACGCCCCTTTTTGCGTATGTTACTACAAACCTAGAGACTTTAGGTGCGTAATGTATAAGGACGTAATTTGCATGCGTAGGTCCAATGTAAACAGCGTAGAAAAGTTACTACGCATGCGCAGTGCATCCGTTGTTAAATATACGCACCTAAAACTACACAGATTCTTAAGTGTGAATCAGGCCCTACATGCATAATCACACTTCATATGACTACAGGTGCTCCATATCATTGGTCAACATAAATGATCAGCTCTTTCTAGCCTTTTTCCTCAGCAGGATTTGCAATTGGTACCCTTTGGATTTGTTTCCTAGGTGGTTGCCTTATACTTTGCTATTGTATATATAATTGGGTGATAGTCAAGCATTGCCATATATGTTTCAGTGGCCTTTCAACCCTACAGCTATTTCAGGTATGGTTTAAATAGTAATTTAAAGAAAACTGAGCAATAATGTTACTTTAAAAGGCATCAACTATTCCAAAAAATATGAAAATAGGATAAAGGCAAGTTTAGGTAAGCAGGATCCTAATCCAGAGTCGCCTAAAAACTGCAGCGCAAGTGTCCTCCAACGCAACTGAAACTACTTCTTACCAGACAAATTGAATGAAATTGTGTGTTGTTTAGTCTCCTATCTAGCACGCTTTGTCAAAGTAACTTAATTGGAGGGTTAATTGCTAACTGGCATTTTGGCAGTCTCCTGTTTAGCATTTGACAATTATACCACCAAGAGGAAATGTTTACACTGAGAAAGCATCACCAGCTGCAGACTATAGGGCTGATTCAGAGTATAGGAGTAAGGGCAAAATAGGTGCAAGTGTACAGCTGGGCTAAACCATTTTGCAATGCAAGGGGAGCTAATTGAGTTGAATTCTTTAGCGTGCAGGGTAAATACTTTACTTTTGCACATTGAAATCAAATACTGCATAGTTTTATGTCTAATTTGTAGATTAGAGTTGAACTAGGAATGTTCACCTCTCCATTCTAATTCTGGTTTCACAATTTAAATTTGACTTCCCTTCCCTAACATGGTATTGTTCAGGGCGACACTTGCACCTTAAAAAAAAAAAAAAAAAAAAAAAAAAAGGTGTAAATGCTACTCTAAATCAGCCCCTATATGAACAGTAAGCAGGTGCCTGGGATATGTTCAGTTGGTGGCATACTTACTTGGTCCTAGTGAGTGGATGTGGGTCTCCAGAAAGAACAGCACTATTTTGATAGGACCGTTTTCTCCCAGCCAGTTTCGAACTGGCTGGGATTTCGATTGCATATGTCTCGATGAGGCATAGCAACTGATCCACGGAGCACCGGACTTTTGGTGCTCCGTAAGGTAAGGCAAAAACTACCCTTAATCCTTTCCCTAATTCTAACCCTCCCTTCCCTGCAGCCTCACACTAACCCCCCCTCTCCTGCAGCCTCACACTAACCCTCCCTCTCCTGCAGTCTGACCCTAACCCTCCCTTCCCTACAGCCTCACCCTAACCCTCCCTCCCTTGCAGTCTGACCCTAACCCTGGAGAGATTACTCCCCTTTCCTGTGGTGCAAGTCCTGCGGTAGCGTTTCCAAAACGGAATGGGTGAGTATGCTGATTGCATACTCACCCATTCCAAAAAACAATTCTAAACTTGGGGGGGTGTTCGAAATAGGGACATCCGAAATTGAACTTTTGGATGTCCCTGTTTTGGAAATTAAACTTTCTAACCGGGGACTGCAAACGCTAGTGAGTACGTAAAGATATTTTCAGTTAGTCATGTATGCATACTAACTAGAATGGTCCCAGTAAAGAGACAAAAGAAGTAGTCTAAGCCTTTGGGTATAGTGACTTCTGACCATCTACTTGGTTACTGTTATTAAGGTGCATAAGGGGGGTGAATGCGCATGGTGCTAGTCAGTGACTATTTAAAATGAATTTGGTACAGTTGATTGTTAGGGTTTGTTTGATATTTTTCTGTCTAGGACACTAAAAGATATAGATAGATCTCTACCTAAACATAAAGGAGGTGGATGTAAAGCTGGGTACACAATGAAAGGTTTAACTCACGATCCGACATCTTGTGAAACAACAGTAATGCTTTTAAGCCCTGACCTCCTTAATGATGCTCCTGTACACACTGCTCTCTATTTTACTGTGGATCATTTACAGACTTTCTGTAAACCTCTGCTGTGACTATTTGCACACCCACAAGGTGGCCTATGTAGAAATAAGAGTGGGTATCATTGCAGTGAAGATTGTGTGTCCGTACAAACGGAAGTTTCTCAAAACATCAGGATAACGCTTGTAAAATCGGGAGCTCACAAAATTCATATTACATGATGCAATGCAGTTTCTAACTAATCTGCAGCATTTTGTGATAGTACACATTGGTAAACTAGCACACACAGGGCAGCACGGTGGTTTAGTGAGTAACGCTTGGGCCTCATAGCGCTGAGCTCATGAGTTTATGCTCTCCCCGTGTTTGCATGGGTTTCCTCCCAGATGCTAAAAACATACTGGTAGGTTAAGTGGCTGTTTACTAAATAAACCATAATGTGTGGATGTATGTGTGCGTTAGGGACCTTAGTATGTAGCTCCATTGGGACAGGGACTGATGTGAATGTCTAATGTTCTCTGTAATGTGCTGCAGACAATTTGAGGCAACATATAAATAAGCGTTATTAATAAACTGTTGGAGCTATCTGATGATTAACGTGTAATCTACATGATAACTGTCCAATAACTCTCCAGTGTGTACACAGCTTAACTATTAAAGGACACTGCACCTGACCCTAAGATCCAATTCTGTTGTGTTTGGTTTAACACAAGTGTTCAGGTTGATTACTACCCAGTCCCATTGCTCGCACACACTTCAGATGTCAGGATCCTATCTTAAGATTTCTGATTTGTTTGCAATTAAACGGCAGCAGACTGGAAGCTGGATCAGTACGCAGTATGATTCTTTGCCTATACTGTATGTTGTAATATGACGCCTACCCCTATTTTGGAGGTGTCATTTGTCGGAAGCCAAAAGACCACAATGAACCACCTAGAAAATCCTTCCTACAATAGAACACATTTATTGAAGAGCTATTTATTGAATCAAGAGACATAGGACCTGATCCAGACCTCGGCTGCGTTTTTACGATGGTCGTAAGCGTAAAAATGGCCATTTGTACTTACTGCGCGGGGCTGATGTTACGCTCAGAAATTCACAGCGTATGGGCCTTAAGCGTAACAGCCTCGTAACAACGCTCGAGGGGGCGTGACTGCCATATAAAATCCGTAAATATGCACCGAGGGCGGGGTGAGGCGTTTAAATCGTACAGTATGGGCGTGCTAAGCATCGTAACTACACAATGAGCTTACGGACACCCGTGGTTACAATCAGAAAAGTTAGGGTGGGGTTTGCTGAGCATAAGATGGCAAAACAACAAGGGGGAGTGTCTAAGGGAGTGCATCATAGGTACACTGGTGTAAATACGCTACGTACATGAGCATTTCATGAGCGTAGGCCTGGATCAGGCCCATAGTGTGGGTGTGGTTTCAGCTTTTATTGTTGTGTACTGTTAATGTATTGCACCAAGGTGCATTCCAGATATCTATTTTTCCACATTCATGATCAGGAGGGAATTACATACTGTGCGGTGTGACACAGCAAGACAGAAGGGCAAAGAAACTACAGATAGGCTGAAAATACAGGACAAGTTTATTGTGAGTGCGTTTCAGTGTTTGTATTATCCTTGGACCAGATTTAGAGTTTTAGCAGATGTTGCACCTCTGGGAAAAAAAAGCACTCTGAGCCATAATAGCTCCGACCGCAGGTAACCCTGTCTGTTAAAAATAATAAGATAAATTGACCCCTTCCCCCCTGTCCACCACGCCGCTACAAAATAAATAAATAATACCGGCCTGACAGTGCATGCTGATGTTTGTAGAACTACAAGCACCAGCATACCCATTGATGCCAGGGCATGCTGGTGGTTGGAGAATCACAAGCTCCAGCATGCCCTGCCAGCCAGGGCCCTCTGCACCATAGGAACAGGAATG
>WWET01002681.1:104926-122235 GCA_011038615.1 Limnodynastes dumerilii | reverse complement strand
GGGGGGCAGGACACGTGATGGGGGAGTTCCCATTGAAATACTGGTAAATTTGTTGATTTAACTTTACTTCATTTTAAATATTGTATTTGTTCCTGTTTTGTTTCTTCACTTCAAAATAAGATATATGCAGTGTGCATAGGAATTTGTTCATAGTTTTTGTTTTTACTATAGTCCGGCCCTCCAACGGTCTGAGGGACAGTGAACTGGCCCCCTGTTTAAAAAGTTTGAGGACCCCTGATTTATACAATCACTTACAATGCAGTTGAATGCAACTGTATCCCTTTAGCAGAGCCCAGTACCTGGCTATGAGCTCCATCATGGACACTTAGGGCCAGATTTACTAAGCTGCAGGTTTGGAAAAGTGGAGCTGTTGCCTATAGCAACCAATAAGATTATAGCTTTCACTTTCTTTTTACATACTAGAGAATGTCAACTAAAATTTGATAGGCTGATATGGAAACCATCTCCACTTTTCCAAACCAGCAGCTTAGTAAATCTGGCCCTTAGTGATGTGTTACCCACCGGTTACACTCTCCGGTACAAGAGTCTAATTGTCAAAAATGGGACTTCCGAAAGTTTCTTTTCGAAAGTCCCATTTTCGAAATACTTAATGCTTTCTACTTTTTTTTAGTGAATGGGTGAGTATGGCGTTCGGCATACTGTACCCATTCACTTTCGCAATTACCGTTATCCTTCCGCCGTCTTCGATATCCCTCCACCGCACTTCCATTACTGCTATCGCCGAACCAGGAACAGGTGAGTAAACTATCTGTGCGGGTTAGGGTCAGGCTGCAGGGGAGGGAGAGTTAGGGTCAGGCTGCAGGGGAGGGTGGGTTAAGGTCAGGCTGCCAGGAAAGGAGGGTTAGGGTTAGAATTAGGGAAGGGACTATTTTTATTTACCATTTAGCTGAACAGAGCTGAATTTGCGTCATCAAGCCCTGCCCCCCATCACTAGTAAATCTAAAAAGGCTAATTAATAGGGTGTGGGGCTTAATGATGTGATTTGCATAAATCTCGCCATAAAGCCCCACCCCCCTGCATGCATCTATGGCCACCCTCGGGGATCTGCCAGAGGGAAGCTAATGAAGGTCAGCAACCCTGATAAAATCTTTGATACATGATACTAAACTATTTCTCTATGGATTAGTAGCAGTGGACATTGTAATTATTTAATTCTATATTATGTGCATTAGCTCTTTAAATGTTTATTCTAATATACAAATAATAGCTGTATTGGATCTGCTTTTGCAGGGCCACAGTGTTCATGCATTTGTACAATTGCTCTGCTAACCTCTCCCCTCGCATTATCTGACTTCTAATAGCTATCTACTTTAACTCCTACAGGCATAAAATAACAGCATTTTAGAAGTATGGATTGATATGCAGAGTAATAATAACACACCTTTACTGTACATTGTAATATCAAGCCACACCACCTAGCAATCGCAATCTAGCCTATCCACTGCAAGCTGTCACAAGTGTCATTCTTTTTAAGTCAGGATAGGGTGGAATGTGTTCCGACTGTATAGTGCAGAACACAATAGCATAAAAATCTGATCCAAACAGACAGAAACTAAAGCAAATTTGCTGTAATTCTCAATACTACCAGTAGAGGGCCTCACCGCATTTTGTTTGACTTAAATTAAAGTAATAATTCTGTAACTTTACACTTTGCAGGGAATACTTCCTCTGTGTCTGTTTAGCAACTCACCGTATGTTTTCTTTCACTTATGTATAGCACTAAGGAGCATGTTAACAGTGGACCAGATCCTGATTTATGAACATTTACACATGCCCAATGTGTAAGTACCCTGTCAGATTCAGAGGCCTGTACATGTCAGATCGATGCTATATTCTGTGCAGACTCAGGTCCATCTCCTCACTACAGGTCATGTAGTTTCCTGTGGATCGTTTTACAAACTGTTCAAACAAACCTTTGCTGTAATGATATGGTACTATGCAGAAATATAAATGGCAATACACACTTTGAACCAGATTCAGAGACTAAATCGTTCTCCCAATGCTCTCAGCTCTGCTGGAAAAACTCTTTAATTAAAAATACTGACTGGAGTTTACTAATTAATAAACCTTGACTCCAGGGACCGGATTCACAACTATAGCTGGCCATACACTGGGACAATTATCGGTCCCAGCAGGGGGTTTACCGTAAACTGCACTATACACCTCCTCTGTTGGGACCGAAAATCCTAGCAGAAGAGGGGGGGCCAGGGCTCACTATGGCGCTGCTGCATATCTATGTACAAAGCTGCACTGACAGCTTTGAAGTATACCTTCAAAGGTGTTAGAGCAGCATAGTACATAGATATACAGCAGCGTCTATTGCAGGGAGTAGCTTCACACAGCGCGGCTTCGGCTGATCCCTGCCTGTACTACTCCATGCAATAGCCGCTGCTGCATACCTATGTACTATGCTGCTCTGACAGCTTTGTACATAGATATGCAGCAGTGTCTATTGCAGGGATAGGGAGCCTTTCAGCTTACTGATTGGCTCCCTTAAAATATCAGGTGCTAGTGCCCAATATAAATCAGACATGTTTAAAAATCCAATAATCGTACCAGATCGTTTCTGGTGCGATTATTAGAAGTTTTTAAAATTGACCCTGGCCATGAACTAGAGCGAGTTTTGGCCTGATCACCTGATAATTGGGTGTTCAGTCCGATAATCGCTCGAGTCTAGTTAAGAAGGAGTTAACTCTCCCCATCCAGCCCCACAACCCAACCTGTTTTTAGGAGCCTAAGAGTGCCATAGGAGCCTTAAGAGAGCCTTAAGAGTGCCATAGGGCTACCTTAAGTAACCACATGTATTTTCATTTTTAAGATGAAATCCCTTACCAACGCCCTCCCTGCTGTTTGCCATACCAACAAACCACCACTTTTCCCTGAGGCAGCACTGACACGCCTCCTGCTACTTAAATCAATATGTACGGTCTTTAAAGACAGCATGTAGCGAATCAACAACTTAACTTAACCACTACATACATTGTGTACTCTATATGACTACGCATGCACAGTGGCGCCATACTTAAATATCCACACCTAAGAAGCAGCAGTTTCTTATATGTGAATCCGATCCCAGGTCTTCCATGTGACATATTTGTAGCATACTTATATACTATCCTGGTACATATAAGGGGTGCTGAAACTTCAGGGTGTTTTCTTAACCTGTGCTCTCCTGCAACTTGTCCAGGTGACAGTGTGGATGATGCCCTCACACTGGAACTTCAAAGCTTTGCAGTTATAATAATAATGGGCTCATTGATTCAACTAATTTTCCTTTTGCTAGTGATGTCTGCCCTCATGGTTCTATGCTGATATTGCAAAGTATTCTACAACAATCGCTTTGCTGTCTGCTTATGTTAGAAACAGTTATTGCTCACCAGACTCGAAGAGGATATTTTTACGAGACAGGAGGTATGCTGGGATTGCTGAAATCATTACTTTTTCCTCTGAATCATATGTTTAGCAAGGCCAGCACCATTATAGTTAAAAATACTCCTTCTTAGTTCAATTATTATTCCAAATAAAAATATGCTTAAAGGTATATTTAATGAAGCTTAAAAAAAAAGTGAAAGTGGTGTCCATAGCAATTATTCTAATTGTAGTTATTGTTCATCTAGAATTTACTTGTCTGTGTAATTCCAAAGGAAAAGAATAACTGGCGATCTTACAGATGTATTTTATTGGATATGCACAGGGCTGCTGTAAAAATTTTTTGACATTGGTGACGTCACATGGGGGCAGGGCCTCGGGGAAAGAAGAGTTGGCCTGCTAATGATGGCATACCCCATGAGCTTCGTAGTCCCGGCTCTCCTCCCCTGATGGTGGTTCTGGATCTGCAGCATGTCTGATGTCTGATGTGATGTTAAGACAAACTTTGATATATGCCCTGTACACATAGTCCATCCTTCTTCAATGTGGGCTCCTCTTGCTGGCTGTGGAGAAATCTAAAGCTCTGCTGTTAGCATCATTATATATGGGAATAGAGAGATCCCAGCTGTTCTTCACTTGTTCTCCACTTCAATAGAATGACCTTAGCTGGCCCCCTCATAGTTATCTGCAGCCTCCTCTGTTCTTTCTAAGCGTGAATGGTTGCCACACATGCACAGAACATAAAAAGTGTGTTGCTTACATAAGTGAAGAAAAAGCAAACTGGGGGTTGCACAAAAGAAAATTAAACAAAATAGGTCATGATTTATCAATGACAATAATACAGTATGTAGCTTTGCTTTTCTGTTATTAAAACTAAATAGATCCCTAATGTCTTAAACACACATACACAAGAACACACACGCACAATAGTTTTATAGCCAATAAACTTACCAGTATGCTTCAAACTTTGGCTTGGAAACACAGATAATGCTGATATCAAAAGAATTGCGCAGCCTGTCATGTTATCATCCTATACCACTAACTATTGGGTCATATTAATTGTTCTGGCTGATTCCAATTTTTATTGGTCATAAAACTGAAAATATACAGTAATGTTAAGTATTTCTAAGTTTTTAAAACAAAGGAAAAAGTGTACATGTAACATGGGATGAAAACAGCACAAAATATGTAAAAGTCTGTAACCAAAAACAACATAGTAGCACATATCACAATATTATCTGCTAGTGGTCTCTTAAAATTGAAAGACTTATGCAAAGTCAGTCCTGTGTTAAAGGTCTTAATAAGATGACCTAATTCTTTTTTATGTCTATGTCTCATCTTTATCTATCGAGGAGTGGTGGGAAACCAAGAACATGTATGAATGAGTGAATAGGATGGAAAGTATAATATAATTTGTGAAGAATAGTGAAACAACATCAATAGCTTGCAATAATAAAGAGCAGAGAGGCTTAATATGTAATGTGTGTATAGTAGTTAGTAGTGGGAATGGGGATCTGTTATGTAGTGTGGGGAGAATGGTGTGACTGGGGATGTAATAGTTATGTGGACTGTGGTATATTCGGAGGGGGTTATACAAAGAAATTTAAAATTTGACACTGTGTAACAACAACTTGACCAGTCAAGTCTGTCCATGTTTTTATATTATTGTTTTATCCCATAACAGCCCTAGACATTATTTTATTGTAAGTTTTGTTTATGATTTAGGCAGAAACGTTTTAAGAAGTGTGCAGGATTTGTACATGGCCCCACCTCCCATCCACTAAGGTCTAGTTTTGGTGCAAAGTGTGTGCCACAAGGCCCCCTGTTCCGAGTGGCCGTGTGCACTGCACACCCTGCACCAATTATTGATACACCTATGGATTTAGGGTATCCTTATGTTTCAGTTGTTTTACTGTGTTAGCCTCTCACTTCTAATGGAAGGCTATTTCACTTATCATTTGCACTTTTAGTGTAGTATTCACATTTCCTCTACATCTTCTCCCCTCAGTTTCAGTGGATCTCCTTATGTTATAATACTTTTCTTTGTATGGTCTGGATGCAGAGTTTGAAAATAAGAGTAAAACTGTTTAATGTTTACACTTCGGCATAACCATGTTGCATTGCAGGGAAAGGGGGTGTGAATTTAATCTGTTACATACAGTATTAGAGTTGAGAGGTGATGTTTCCTACCCAAAGTCTATAACAATTTAAAAATAATTATATGGCTTTTGTCCAGGTGTAACTCTCCACCTTTAAATTAGAGTTTCAAAATAAAACTGTACAGAATTTTTCTGCAATAAACAAATTCAGCCAATAGTTTCCCAGCATGTTTAGTACACATATTTGTCATGTTTAGTACATACACAATAAATACAGTATAGGTATATGAATTATCAGTGTCGTATCTAGTGATGTGCAATAGTGACAGTCGCTTAGGGCATAAAGCTGAAGGTGGGCACCAGTAAAGTAATATTTAAAGCGTTGGGAGCCCCTGCTACAAAGGGTGGCTTCAGGGCCAGTGCTAGGTCCCTGGACACCCTAGGCAAAGTTTGGCCTGTCACCCCCCCCTGCACCCCATTATATGTCCCCTTCAGGCCTCCATGCCCCTTTCAGGCAGCTCCCCCTCCCCAAACAGTTTTAATTAGGTAGTGCAGGCCCCCTCCCCCGTTTTAATTAGATATTGAAGGCCCCCCTCCCCAGTTTTAATTAGATATTGCAGCTCCCCTCCCTAGTTTTAATCATATATTGCAGGCCCCCGTCCCTAGTTTTAATCAGGGTTGCCGACTCTCCCGGAATGTCCGGGAGACTCCCGAAATGGGTATTGCAGGCCCCCCTCCCCAGTTTTAATTAGATATTGCAGCTGTCCTCCCTAGTTTTAATCATATATTGCAGGCCCCCCTCCCTAATTTTAATCATATATTGCAGGACCCCCCTCCCTAGGCCCTCACCAATCACTTACCTGCTGTCACGGAGCCTAACTCCTCTGCGGCGCGAGCTCTCTGCCTGAAGAATGATGCAACGTGACCTTGGGGTCACGCCAGCGTCAATGATCAGAGAGGGAGGAGATGCTGCTGCGGAGAGGCAGATCCTGGACTCTGCTGCGGCACTGAGGTGAGTAAAGGGGGTAACAGAGCCTCATCTCTCCGTCACCCCCTTTACTCACCGCAGCGCAGCAGCAGAGTTAAACCCGGCCAGAAGGTAAGTGGAGGCCCCCCCCCCGCCGGGCCCGGCGCTCTAGGCAACCGCCTAATGGTAGCCCTGGGTGGCTTTCCGAAGTAGTGACAAACAAAAGTTTATTTTCAGCTGTCCCTATTTTAAATAGCCTCAGTGAGGCAGAAGCAATCGATTTCCCACCCAGTTCAGAACTGGCTGGGAGAGATCGGCGCTATTGAAATAGGGCTGTTCGCAACGGGACCCACACCCATTTAGTCTATGAATCCTTCTTAAATACATAAATTTATGCTGTATCTAAATATATCAAATAAATAAAAATAATAAAATCATTTTAGATTTTAAGAAGAAGAAACAAGCACACAGTTATTTCAAAGTTAACTTTAAATAGGGTGGAGTTTTGTTTATAGAATGGGTTTTCTTATGTCAGTGCAATGTGCATAATACAATGTGTTTCTCTCTTAAGGGGTATATTTAATATAACTTGTAGCATTGAACATTAATAGTTTGAAATCCCAATAGTTAAGTATAAAAAAAAGAAGAACAATAAACATTCCCCCATCAGCTGGTGAGGTAGCTGCAGCCCAGCGCCCATCTAGGTGTGTTTCCAGCATGTGGCGCTAGGCCCCGCCCCCCGTGCTGAGCTTCCAGCATGTTTCGCTAGAGTGCGGCCTTTGGGCGGAGTCTTCGGGCTGAGCTTGGTCCCCACTTGGAGTAAACGCGCAGAAGTCTTCTATGTCCGGAGCTTGCTCCGGGTCCAGGCTCTGTGCAGTGTCCGAGACGCCTGCACTTGTCTTTCATCATGGCTTTCGCAAACTTCCGACGTATCTTGCGCTTTACCACCGACAAGAGGAGACTGCGGGAGTATGAGCACGTCCGAAGGGACCTAGACCCCAACCTGGTGTGGGAGATAGTCGGGGAACTCGGGGACGGAGCCTTTGGGAAGGTGTATAAGGTGAGAGGTGCCTCTATTAGTCTTCTATTGCAGGAGAGGCACTCGCAGACTGTCATGATGAGCAGAGACTTACTAACAACCATTAAAAAGGAAGCTGCTTCCTAAGCACCTCTGTAGTGTTAATATTAAACAATATGCTGCATATTTTTTATTTTTTTTTGGCTATTACTGGATTAAGGATATACTGCTCATACATCAGTGAGTGTTGATTTTATATTTTACATTGTACTTTATCACTGTAAAACCCTTAAAGTACAACATATGTATTTTTAAATACCGCAATATTGCTCATTGTCGCCTAAAAGTATGCACCTTACTAGGGCTATCTGCTCTTACTGAGCTATTATGAGTCAACGACCCTTGGAATTGTCTCCCGCATCCCTCAGATTCTTTGAGTTGTTAAATTTTTCATAACTTGCCAATATGGCCAGTTAAAATGCAGCTCTTTGAATAAAAATATGACTTCACTATGTAGACCCTGAGGTGTATCATAATGTCTATTAATGCGGAAGACAATGATTTACTTTTCTGCGTTACATACAAATCCAAAGTAACCACATTTGTTTGCAACTGTTTTCCATGCTAGGCTTTGTTGTTTGTTTGCAATCAGCAGCTAAATTATGATGATGGTGAGCCTTTCTGTTCTGTAAAAGATAAAAGGCCTTGTTAATGATCTGGAGGATATTTATTTAAATGTCAAGCTGAAATTTAATTTCAACCGTCGTATTGTGTAAACTTGATGTTTGGGTTATTTTTTTTTTTATCTTTAAACCATTCTACTAAAGTTTGGCAATCAATGTGATGTAAGAAATCCTTCCAAGCTTTACCTATTGCACACTCCTAATGTATGTTAATATAAGGTTTGAGGCACTATGTAGTTTTAAACAATTTGCTTAATAACAGGTATGTTGAGCTGAAATAATTTTAAATATATTGACAGATATTAATGGGTGTTCCCAAGTGAATGATATTCCTGATTTATCTGGAGAAAATTCTTAGTCTACCTTCATTGAATGATCTGGCTGATACTGGGACTCCATCTTTTAGCTTTTCTCTTTTTCCTCTCTATCAGCTTCCTAATATTTAAATGCCTCTAAGAAATTTATTTTTCCACTGCTGGGCTTCAGTTATTATGAATATTGTTTTTATTGAGAATGTCTCAAAGATCATATCCCAATAGGCATAAAATAAACGTTTAGCATCTATAATAACAAATATGCATATTTTACATTCTTTTAAATGTCATGATATTGTAAGTCTACTGTAAATTTTACAATGGCTTTAAAAGTAACTGTAATGTCACTTAAGTATAATGTCAGTGTCAATCTGGTGTTGGGAAGAGCACAGCACAGAAAGAAGGCTGTCCCTGCTCTAATTTCTGAACTGCTGTTGGTGTGATGCTTGGGTGTTGGGAAGGAGGCAGCATGATGTGAAAGACGTCTGAAAATGGCAAAAATCAATTACTCGACAGCACCAGATCCAGAGATTGCCAATGAGATGAAACAGGTCTCACCTGAGCAAAACCAAGCTGAATTGTAGGGAAGGCAAATTTCATCTCTTGCAAACAGTATTAGAGCCCAAGTATAAATAGTAGTGTAAAAGTATTATTTTCAAACATTAATTTGACTCCCCACTAATATTCAACATGGGTTTTTCTCAGGTGTAACTTTACATCTATTTTCCTCTTTTTTTTTTTTTTTGTTTTTTTTTTTTCAAACTCTGGATCCAGTTCTCTGTTAGCTTTAACTCCACACTTAGTTAATGAGTACCTTAAGCTTTAGTAAGATTTAAGTAGAGTAGAACATATGGCTTAGGTTCAACTAGACAAAACGTATTTGCTTGTTAAAATTACAATGGCAAGATTTTTCTTTTCTAGTTTGCTTTTCTTGATATTTTATGGTAGAATTTTAGAGACTAGAATGGTAACTAGTGATCAGGTATCGACATCGACCAATAACAGGGCTTAACAAATACCAGGCGCCATGACAATTAGAAATTGGGACCTAGTGACCAGAGTGTTGTGAAGGAGAAACAGTCTGTGCGGCCTCCTCCTTTGCTCAGCTTCTGAAACAACTGGGACAGATGTGCATTGTTGTCTGTCCCTGTAGTTTCAGCAGGTGAGGGAATAGTGACTGGGGGGACCTCATATGTGGATAAACTGCAGGTGGCTTCTCTCTCTCTGCATCCGGAATCGTGTGTTGCGGTAGAGACAGAGGCTGCGAACACTTCGGCAGGTAAGTAAACCGTTTTTGTTTGGGATGGTTTTTATACGTATAGTGTGTATATCTAACTTTTTTTGTTTATTTTAACCCTGACGCCTGAAGTTTTTGTTAGGACTCCTAGCTTCTGCAAAAATTTGTCCAGTCCATACGACTGCTGATCCGCCACAGTGTGAGAGCCCCCTCCCACACTGTACAATTTAAATGCTTCCGTCCGCTTTAGCGGGCGAAAGGGAAGCACAGCCCATTTCCTCAGAAATGGGCTCGGAAGGAACAAAGTTCCGTCCGATTGTTGCTACGCTAGAGTTACTATAGTAACCCTAGCGTAACATCTGGAGGGTGCATGCGCCCTCCAGTGAAGGCAGGTCACTTACGCACAATGCATGCATAAGTGACCTGCATTATTAAATCTGAATCCAGTCCGGGATCTCTTATTACTTTGGATCTCCTTTGCTGCTCTGCTTACAGATCTAAGCACAGCGGCAGCTGAGGCCTGGATCCAGTTCGATGTTTGGCTGTCTGAGTATGTTAAACATGTGGCTCCCAAGGCAAGTCAGGATGCCAGATACTTCAATATACTGTATACCACCAATGTATCTATGACTAGTTACAATAATATATACGTACTGCTCCTCACCGTTATACACATGCGCAGTAGTGAGAGTGCGCACACTGCTGCAGGGGAATAGTGGACCTGGGACTGGGTGAGGAGTGTGACGGGAAAGCCGGAGGAGGAAGGCAATCTGCGGGAGATGGATAAAGGACTCAGGAAGGAGGTGAGTGGTAGTGTTATATAATAATAATTATATGAATTCTATAAATTTTGTATCGTAACACAGAGAAAAGAGAGAACATACTTATAATACAGAAATGATAGAGTATGTTGGTATATAGCTCTGTAAACCATTGAACTCACTGGTGTGGCATATGCAGCACATAAGATTCTGGTTGTCCTAGTTTCCTAGACAGTATCTAGGCTCTTGTTGCTCTTTGCGACATGTCCAGTTTACCTCTTTGAGGCTTTAGATAAAATGCTCCTGAAAAATCTTTTTTTTTTTCTTTTTAATCTTTGTTTACAGTTGTAAGGGTGTTAGAGGTGGATAGAGCCACATATCTGTATGTTACTGCATATCCGTTGATCTTGATTTTATAGCTTCCTGTGTTACAATTGAATAATACATTAATAAAATGTGGTGTATTTCATTTTTATACCAAAAGCCACCACATATATAAAACTGTTGCTACATTGTAATGTTTAAAGTGAAGATGACAACACAACATTAAACCTTGGTTCTGTTTTTTTTTTTAATCTGTTCACAGTTTTAGTATTTGTGTTTATGTATAAGTATAAATTGCCAAGCATTGTTATAAACCTGAGTGAATTTCAGATCACTTATGTACAGTAAGCAGCAATAATTCACGATACTCTCCCAGCTTGGCATGTCATGAGGTAGAGTAAGGAATGTCTAATTCCTGAGTAAATTTAAAGGTGAATGTGAGGGTTGAGTGTAGTGCTAAGGATCTTTATTGTTTTGTGCTTTGGACCTAGTCGTAGTTGGTAAAATCTAAAAGGTCTCTTTAAGTACAAGTAGGGATCAATACTAGTAACATATTGGTGTGACTTTCTGTATTTACAATATGCCATTTTGAATTCTAAAGGGAAGTGCCTGCAGCACTAGATGTTTGTCAAACTAGTTTTTTAATTTTTAAGAATTTTCTAACCTGAATGTTCGTGATTTATCTCTACTGACAGATGGTAGTGTGTAGTATGTCAACATCATACTTGTTTTGTGCTTTGGACCTAGTCGTAGTTGGTAAAATCTAAAAGGTCTCTAAGTACAAGTAGGGATCAATACTAGTAACATATTGGTGTGACTTTCTGTATTTACAATATGCCATTCTGAATTCTAAAGGGAAGTGCCTGCAGCACTAGATGTTTGTCAAACTAGTTTTTATTTAATTTTTAAGAATTTTCTAACCTGAATGTTCGTGATTTATCTCTACTGACAGATGGTATTGTGTAGTATGTCAACATCATACATTTGCTGCTTGTTTTTTTTTATTTTTATATTGTGGCTTTTTGGTTAGGTTTCTTTTTATTCTTGTATAAGTCAGTGGTTCTGTTGCAAGTGCAAATAGTGTATGATAAACAAAAATAGGGAAACGTTTTTTTCTTTAAAACAAAACAAACGTAAAACACCAAAAAGGTCTCGTTTAGAGCTTAGCATTTTTAAATTAAATCTCCTTCTGTAATTATGTCGTATGTATGCCTTTATAAACATTGCATTTGGTAAGTATGCAGATAATAGTGACGTTAATGGCTATATTCTGTTTATAGTAATTAGGTGAGTCAGTGAGAGATTTACTTGATCACACAGTTCATTCAGAAGTTCATGTAGAGACCTCGGCTTCACAAGGTTGCTGGCCATGTTATCCTCTTATTTGTAATTACTATGTGAACTTTGTTCTTTTTCTTATTTCTTATTATAACTGAAAAAACTAAAAAGGCGTTAAAGTAAGACTCATTAATACCTTGTTTGTTGACTAGTCAAATTTTTTAGGATAGTCTTTTCTTAGAGGTGACCTTGTTATATAAATCTTATTGGCTATTGTGTTGCAGTAAATACCTCATTCTCGAGCCATCTGTAGTAGGTAGCTTCGTTGCTTGTCTAATAAGTAAAGTTTGAGTTTAAAAAAAGTTTTTATTATTTCAGTAACATGGGTAAACAATCCAGTGTAGGAAATACATTTCTATGGAAAACTGTAAAGACATGTTTCATAGCACCACCCTGTATGGTGGCACTCGTATAGAATGTGGCTCCTAAGATAAGAAAAGGGCATTGGCGGTTAAATATGATAATCTTGAGAGGAAAAAGTATTACTAGTTAATATAATTCATGCAGAAGCAGATCTTTAACCTCTTGCTGTTCTGTTTCTGTGCTGCTTTTATAATGTATCCCTGAATTAATTCGATATCTCTGCACGTCATTTGTTAATAAAATTACTTTTTGACCCATATTTTGTTTCTTGGCAAGCACCCTTTTTTTCTTCAGTGGAATGAATGAATCCCTAGCATTTATTGATCATTAACATCAGTAGTGAAACTCTGCCAAGTTGGACAAAGTTAGAGTTTTTCAGATCTTACTTGCGTTTACAGGGGCATTGTCCTTTGAGGCATTTGTCCCTATAGGACACATTGAAAGTGAACACATTGGATTTGTCCAGTAGCTTCTTGTTAAAGTCAGCTGGAATTAAATATTTGTAATTTTTTACTGTGGTGACAGTCTTATAAGCTGCAATGATTGTTTCAAAATGTAAAAATGTTAACCCATCATTATGCTACCTTGATAAATAGACCCCTGTAAATTTTATGGACATAGTTCAAACGTTTTATAATACAACTTAAGTTTTCAGCCCAATTAGTTTTTCAGGTTATTAACAGTGAAAGACATATGAAAGCCCAACAGCACAGCACAAATAGTTTTGTTTGCTGTGTCATCCATCCCAGCAAACAATGTAAAAGTATGCAGGATTTTATTTAACACATGTAGCAACTCTTTGCTGCATATATTGACAACCCTTAAACATATGTATATAATAGCATACTTAAGATCTGGATGGTTACTTGTCATTTCTAAAATAATTGCTTATGGCAAAACATGATGCAGTTTGATCTATGACTCAAGCACAGTCTTCAATCAAATATTCATGAAAAGGGTCATACTTTTCCCATTGTTAAGGATATAAGTAAGGGGGTTTGCAATTGACCGCTCTAGATTTGTGTCAAAACATACGCTTGCTGGTTTGCATGTGCAGTGCAGCAGGTTTACTCAGCAAGTTTCTTACATGGTTGTGAGAATTCTTAAACCGTCAAAGTTGAAAGCTTCATCCTGTGCACGCCCCACAGTGACTTCTTATCGCACACTGGAGGCCTTGTTGCTCATGTTGATAAAACTAACGTAATCAGCATACATACATGCATACATACAAAAATAACATGTAAACCCACATTACGTATTCTGTTTTTTTGCCATGGCCCTGTTATTCCCTGAATATTGCCCTTTTTTCCTGTTTTATAACTTTCCTAGTGGTTTATGTATAGTCTACTGTTCAACAGACTTGTGTGTAATATAATGAATGTTAACACATTTAGTTGTAACACAAACGTTCTAAAACATTGACAGAATATGGACATGTTTACTCATGCTAGGATATATTCACTTCCACAGAGTAGGATCTAGGTTATTGCTGTAAGTACATGCTGATTACTTTTCGAGGATTATAAAAGTAATTCTTGTACTGTATGCTTTTATTTTTATTTTTAGCCAAATGGCAATGTTTACAGAGGACCGTGTCAGCCAGTAGGAGATGTGGGTTGGTTTAGGGACATTCACTGGTAACAATGCACTAGGTGCACATGTACATCCACCAATATCACGTTGAACAGCCAAAAAGTGTCAAAAAGCCTTCAGTGTGCACGGATCAACAGGATTTTCATGTAGTATGTGGACAACTATAGGCTACTGGGGCTGGATCCAGAACTAATAATGATAGGAGATTTGCGTGCATTACGGTACATGGAATTTTGCATCAGAACTCATCCGTCTGATGCATAATTCTATCTGTGTCACAAGGTGTATGATACGCATGGTGGGATGCGGAATGGTATTCGTACAGTAAGGGCTTTTTAAAGGTGAGGGTGTGCACTCCCCTCGCATGTACGGAATTATGGATCTCAAATGCCATACTTTCCATTGCAGAGGCTCACATACGGAATTTTATCGCAGTTCTGGATCCTGCCCCTAGTGACTAAAAGAGACAGGACTGCATATATAGGGTGGCCGCTGAACATTGTTTTGCTATTTCTATTTATGTGATGGAATTATAGCCTTTAGAAAGTTAAACACTGATTAAGTGGACCTGTTCTGTGGAATCTACCTATATATTCTTTTAAATATATTCTAAAGGCAGGATGGACTTTGAACACCACTAATCAAACTCTCTATGTGTACTTGCACTTACTATTCCTAGGATGCTGTGCTGCACTGCAGTCACTATAAGGCTTGCAGGTTATTTTTTCTGGACCTCACTTGATGGCTGCTGACATCATTATTCAGAGGTTCTTTCACACTTTATTTGTAGTATACTTTTTAAGGTGAAGGATAATCCATCTGGTCCGATCCCACAGAAGGGTTACTGCCACACAAACTGCTGCAAAAGAAAAGGCTGGCTATTATAAAATGGTGTCTTAATACAGTGCATCGCATCTTACACATGGGACTGTGCAGCGTGAGACCAGTACTTGTGCCCATGTTGACTCTTGTTCATTGGTGAAAGTACCTACAAAAAAGGCCCCCCACATCATAAATATGTGTATTCATTCCATAAACACAAAACCTTGCAGTTGAACCATGTCTGATTAAGGTATCTTACATTGCCCAGGTCTGGATTAGGTCAATGTACATGCCTCCCAACTGTCCTGATTCCAGCGCTTGTCCCGAGAGACCAGACTCTTGGGACAAAGTTGTTTTTGTTTTTTTTGTAAGCACAGTACAGGAAATACAGGGCTCCTACCAATCCTGTTACTGAGAATGGCAGTGACCGAACCTATGCGCATATTTATTCCAGTCGTGGCTCCCCCCTTAATCTCACACACACACGGCACCTGCGGCTCTCAGCCCACAGGCTCCCTGTACCACACACTGTGCTGTATCGCTAGGTCACAAAAACTCTGCGATGCAGCTTAATAATTGAGGCCCAGTGACTGCCCACGAGTCGCAAGCTACAGAGTTGAAGTGCACAGGCAGTCACTGCCGGCGGCCCCCGCCCCCTGGGTCCCTAGCAACCAGCGCCTGAGGACGTGTATCCCGCGGGAGACTGCTTTGCCCTGTCACTTCCTGCTTAAATTTCGGGGTGCTTTAGAGATACCGTGAGGGCTCTCTGACGCCCTAGTAACCTCCACACAGCTTCCACTGGACCATACAGTTCCGAAGTAGCTCAGCAGTAAATCCGTATGCTTCTTCTGCCTCACTGTTGCACGGCCGTAGCACACAGGGCACTGGCTGCCTCCAAGTGGAACTGAACAATGGGAGCAGCTCATCCAGCAGCATGCAGCTTAACCCATCAAGCGGGAATACCTGACAACCTTCTGACAAGGCAAAGCCTTTAAGCCCAGGAGCGAGTCACACCACTCCATGAGCATCCTTCCCTGCTCCACGGCTGCAGCACCCATAACAGCGGTAGTCCCATCTTAGGACCTAATAATGGGAGACGCATCTTCACTCGTAAGAAAACACTGCGCCACAGCGCCAAGTTCATCCCTCAAAGCGGGACGTCCACACAACAAGCCTACGAGCACAGCTCTGCATCCTGCAATCATACAGCGGGACTTCACATCAAAGTTAGTGAACTTAACTAGAAGTCTTACCCTTTGCAGTCCTCATTTGCGGGCATAGACTTTTTTCACTCCATCGCTCACATATAGTGACACTAACGGCATTGATACTGCCGCAAATCCGGAGAATATATTTTCACTTAGGGATTTGTCCCATACAGCAATATCATTGACTGTCAGCATATACCTTCGCATGCCTTACAGTGCAAGCCACGACATTGTATGTGTGCGTCTCACCTTTTGTGTTAATATATATTTTTTATTTATATATTTTTATCTTTGAGGGATATTTCCTGTTATCAATAAATAGCTTTATTTTACCATTTCCCTGTCTCCTCTTTGCTAGCTCTGGGCACACACACTCACCTGCTTTAGAGATCCCGTTAGATTGGCATCCAGGGTGAGTCCTCTTTGACCTACACCACCATTCATAAATTTACATAAATATTTACAGAATATTCTTATACTTTTGACTACCAGACGCACCTTAGCAAAATATAGAATTTGCTGCTTTTTATAATGGGAGAAAATTAATATTGAGCATCATTAAGGTCAAGTTAGCATTGGTTCAGCCCTCCAACACAGTTCAGATTTTTCATGTGGCCCCCTATTGAAATTAATTGCCCATCCCTGACCTAATCTAAAGAGACCTTTGAAAAATTACCATTCAAATTAAAAAGAAATGACCCTGTTCAGTTAAGCAATACAGAAATGTGTAGAGAAAAGAGGAAGCTTGAAAATACAACAGTTGTATAACATGACTAATTTATTAGTATGTTCCGGAGGTGATTGTAACATGCTAAAAATATATGAGCCCTGCTTGTATCTCTTAATATTTAGCTGTATTTGTGATTGTGGTGGTTACTAGAGTCCCTTTGGTGATCTGTTGTGACAAGAGCTGGTGCCCTTTGGGATCAGTCATTGCTGAAATCTATGTTCATCCAACACATTGCTGGTGAAGGATAACAGTGTTTGTAAACATAGAATCTGCATCTATATCTTCCATAGTGTAAGGCTTCAGTGGTTGTTTAATTTTATATTTTGAGTGTTTACGAAATTAACAACCTGCAGAGCAAACACTAAGCAACACCCTCCCCTCCCCCATACGCCAACTTCCTCTGTGTTATCACCTCTTGGCAACCTGTAGAAATTTTAGTCATTTATTGTTTTGTTTTTTTAT